>WNWK01004008.1:72500-102500 GCA_009830355.1 Cherax destructor | reverse complement strand
GGCGTTCTGAAGGCACAGAATATCTGGGTCAAATATTATCTGTGTACTACACTGTCCAGCTGTTTACATATATGTACGTAAAATGTATTTCACACACACACACACACACACACACACACACGACCGGTGGCCTAGTGGGTAAGCTCTTCACGCACGGAGGGTCAATTCGTGGGGCAGAAACATTCAGTGTTCTACATACACACACACACACATATATACAACAGGCCTAGTGTCTAATTGACATGCCTAGGACAAATGGTAACTAACACACACACAATATATATATATATATATATATATATATATATATATATATATATGTTGATTTTTACACTTTGTTAAGAATACCAGAGGCTCACTACGCTGTACTGCAGATATATTTTACATTGAATTTTCAAAAGCCTTTGACATGTGCAGCCATGGAATAATTTCTCACAAAATGCTCGCAATAGAAATATGTGAAAAAGTAGCGAGATGGACAGTTAACTTCCTAACCAAAAGAAACCAAAAAAAAGTAATAGTCAATAGATGAAAATCAGAGTCGACTACAGTGAAGAGCTGTGTTCCCCAAGGCGCGGTACTGACCCAACTTCTCTTTCTCATTCTTATATGTGACGTTGACAGGGACATGAACCACACCGCTGCATCATCCTTTGCGATGCGTACACTGAGAACTCAGTAAGTGTTAAGGGACCACGACTCTTCAGTACGCACCCTTCATGCAAAAGGGGGATTACCAACAGACCTTCTAGCTGCCTTCTAGAAGGAACTCGACTGCTCCTCAAGTCAGTTCGTGATCAGCCGGGTTGTGGTGCACACCTTGGGCTGTGGGCACCAACAGTCTGACCGATCAAGCCAGCAGCCTGGTCTGGAACCAGGCTGCGGGGGCAGTGACCTCCTGTCAGACTATCAAACTGAAGTTTCATCTATACCTGCTGAATTATACTTTTGCAAATATTTACACAAATAGACAAATGAACAATTTTACAAATACACAGCCACGTGTATAATAAACATGTGACTATGCATGACAATTCATTTGCTCAAATATTCAGTGACAAGTTAAAAAAAAAAAAAAATTTCCCCTGGGAAAGAAAAGAACAAGACTGGTCGAGGTTGAATCGTTCATTACCTCCCAAACAGAATTTTTTTTTTCCTCTGTAATATTTTTCGACAGTCATAAGGGAAAATAATTTGTGTTATATAATTTACCCTTCGAGAGGGAACGATTTGCTTCCTCAAAAAAAAAAAAAATGATTGTCTTTAAAATTTTCCTGGTGCATTAAATATATTGTTCCATGGCATTTAAATATTTATCTAGTAAATGAAATATATTTTCCTTGTAGATGAAATTTATTCCACTGAAAAGGATTGATATATTCACTACTGGAAAATAAATACCTTTCAAAATTCATTCATTGTTATTTTATTCTTCCTCTTCCCACATTCGTCTCCGTTTTACACCTCTTCTTGTTCCTTCTCTCTCTCTCTCTCTCTCTCTCTCTCTCTCTCTCTCTCTCTCTCTCTCTCTCTCTCTCTCTCTCTCTTCCACCCTTTCTTCCATCGCTTTCATCTATTCCCTTCCATTTACTTTTTTTTTGCTCTCTCAGTCTAACCATCTCATTTTACATTTTCTCCTTCTATTTTTCTCCCAATTCTCATTTATCTTCCTTTTCCTCTTGGTCTCTGCCTTTATCTGCGTTTCCTCTTCTATTAGCTTTAATGAGTTTCATTTTCATCTATTTTTCCTCCTCTTTTATCGCTTTTTCTCTCTTCTTCTATCGCTTCATCCCTTTCCACTTGCATTTAATCTCCCTTTTCTCTTCACTCTCTCTGTTCCTCCTTTCTTCCCTCTCTTGTTCTTTTCCGTCTCTCTTTTCCTTCGTTTCCTGTCATCCCTCCCGATATTCCTGCCTCTCTTCCTGAATCTGTCCTTGCATTCCTGCCACTGTCCTTGCATTCCTGCCACTGTCATTGTATTCCTGCCACTGTTCTTGTATTCCTGCCACTGTCCTTGCATTCCTGCCACTGTCATTGTATTCCTGCCACTGTCCTTGTATTCCTGCCACTGTCCTTGTATTCCTGCCACTGTCCTTGTATTCCTGCCACTGTCCTTACATTCCTGCCACTGTCATTGTATTCCTGCCACTGTTCTTGTATTCCTGCCACTGTCCTTACATTCCTGCCACTGTCCTTGTATTCCTGCCACTGTCCTTGTATTCCTGCCACTGTCCTTGTATTCCTGCAACTGTCCTTGTATTCCTGCTACTGTCCTTGCATTCCTGCTACTGTCCTTGTATTCCTGCAACTGTTCTTGTATTCCTGCTACTGTCCTTGCATTCCTGCCACTGTCCTTGTATTCCTGCAACTGTTCCTTGTATTCCTGCAACTGTCCTTGTATTCCTGCTACTGTCCTTGCATTCCTGCCACTGTCCTTGTATTCCTGTCACTGTTCTTGTATTCCTGTCACTGTCCTTGTATTCCTGCAACTGTCCTTGTATTCATGCTACTGTCCTTGCATTCCTGCCACTGTCCTTGTATTCCTGCCACTGTCCTTGTATTCCTGCCACTGTCCTTGCATTCCTGCCACTGTCCTTGTATTCCTGCAACTGTCCTTGTATTCCTGCCACTGTCCTTGTATTCCTGCCACTGTCCTTGTATTCCTGCCACTGTTCTTGGTTTCCTGCCACTGTCCTTGTATTCTTGCCACTGTCCTTGTATTCCTTCCACTGTCCTTGTTTTCCTGCCACTGTTCTTGTATTTCTGCCACTGTCCTTACATTCCTGCCACTGTCCTTGTATTCCTGCCACTGTCCTTGTATTCCTGCCACTGTCCTTGTATTCCTGTCACTGTTCTTGTATTCCTGCCACTGTTCTTGGTTTCCTGCCACTGTCCTTGTATTCCTGCCACTGTCCATGTATTCCTGCCACTGTCCATGTATTCCTGCCACTGTCCTTGTATTCCTAAGACTGTTCTTGTATTCCTACCTTTGTTCCTTGCATTCTTGCCTCTGTTCGTTATATTCCTGCCTGTTACTTATATTCTTGCCTGTTTCCCCCCTCTCCTCTTCTTTTAATGTCTTACCTATCTCTGTTCCACTCTTCCTATTTCATTTTTCCCCTCCTCCTCCTCTGTTCCACTTTCCTCTTGCTTTTTCTTCCCCTCACCTCCCTCCCCTCTGCCACCTACCATCCAATTTTTAGTAACAAAACGAAAATTATAACTCCCAGTAATGCTTTGCCTCCAGCGAATGTAATTACACTTATAATTTATTCATTTACTTGCCATTATCAGAGAGAAAGAGAGAGAGAGAGAGAGAGAGAGAGAGAGAGAGAGAGAGAGAGAGAGAGAGAGAGAGAGAGAGAGAGAGAGAGAGAGAGAGAGAGAGAGACTTAAAATGAGTTAATGTATGTAACTGCTCTTAGCTTGTAAATAAAGGTAGGATCCCTAATAAACCCTTGTTAAAGAGAGAGATAGCACACACTGTGTGTATGTGTGAGAGAGACAGAGAGAGAGAGAGAGAGAGAGATAGTACACACATTGTGAGAGAGAGAGAGAGCACACACCTTGTGTGTGAGAGAAAGAGAGAGTACACACATTGTAAGAGAGAGAGAGAGATTGTACATTCATTGTGAGAGAAAGAGAGAGAGAGATAGCACACACCTTGTGACAGAGAGAGAGAGAGATAGCACACACCTTGCCCTGTGCCATCACAACCGCTTGTATGAATACCATGTAAGGTAATAATGTGAAATTGCCTTTTAACCTCCTCCTCCTCGTCATCAAAGAGGGAATTTAAAAAAATATCTCCTCTGAGATGTCGTCTGTCTCTACTGGAGATTCTCTTAAATAAACACATCTTCCATCACTGACAGCTGTGTACACAGGTGTGTACACGTGTGTTTGTGAGCGTTTTTGTGTGTGTACCCGTGTGTAATTACCAATTTGTATAAGATGGAGCAGGGCCAACGTTCGCGATGTCAGGTTATCTGTAACGCAAGTAAGGAATGACATGCTAAGTTTTCAGAAATTAAAGCACACACACACACACACACACACACACACACACACACACACACACACACAACTTGAGGTTTAAGGAAGTATTCACAATGGAGGAAGGAAGGCAGCTGGGTAGACAGGACATGGTTCGTCACCAACAAGGGATGTACCAAGTGCTAGAGGGCATACACACAACTGAGGAGGAAGTGAAGCAGTTACTCAGTGACCTCGATACCTCAAAGGCGATGGGTCCGGACAATATCTCCCCGTGGGTTCTTCGGGAAGGAGCTGAGGTACTGAGTGTGCCACTTACCACAATATTCAACACATCCCTTGAAACTGGGCAGCTACCTGAGGTATGGAAGAAGGCCAACGTAGTCCCCATTTTTAAAAAGGAGACAAAAAGAGGCACTAAACTATAGACCGGTGTCACTTACATGTATAGTGTGCAAAGTCCTGGAGAAAATCATCAGGAAAAGAATGGTGGAACACCTTGAGCGGAACAGGATAATAAACACCAGACAGCATGGATTCCGGGAAGGCAAATCCTGTGTAACAAACCTCCTAGAGTTCTATGATAAAGTAACAGAGGTAAGGCAGGAGAGAGAAGGGTGGGTTGATTGCATTTTCCTGGACTGCAGGAAGGCCTTCGACACAGTTCCTCACATGAGATTAGTAAAGAAGTTGGAAGAACAAGCAGGTATAACAGGAAGGGCACTGGAATGGATCAGGGAATACCTCAAAGGGAGGCAACAACGGGTCATGGTGCGTGGTGAGGTATCACAGTGGGCGCCTGTGACGAGTGGTGTACCGCAGGGGTCAGTCCTAGGACCAGTGTTATTCCTGGTATATGTAAATGACATGACGGATGGGATAGACTCAGAAGTGTCTCTATTCGCAGATGATGTGAAAATAATGAGGAGAATCACATCGGAAGAGGACCAGGCAGGGCTGCAAACAGACCTGGACAAGCTCGACATCTGGTCTAGCAGTTGGCTTCTCGAATTCAATCCCTCCAAATGCAAAGTCATGAGGATCGGAGAAGGGCAAAGAAGACCGCTGACAGAGTACAAGCTAGGCGGACAAAGGCTACAAACCTCGGCAAAGGAGAAAGACCTTGGAGTGAGTATAACGCCTAGCACGTCTCCGGAGGCACAATCAACCAGATAACTGCGGCAGCATATGGGCGTCTGGCAAACCTTAGATTAGCGTTCCGTTACCTTAACAAGGAATCGTTCAAGACACTGTATACCGTGTACGTCAGGCCCATACTAGAATATGCAGCACCAGTCTGGAACCCACACCTGGTCAAGCACGTAAGGAAACTAGAGAAAGTGCAAAGGTTTGCGACAAGGTTAGTTTCACAACTCAGGGGTCTGTCTTATGAAGAAAGGTTGAGGGAAATAGGACTAACAACACTGGAGGAAAGAAGGGTCAGAGGAGACATGATAACGACATACAAAATACTGCGGGGAATTGACAAGGTAGATAGTGACAGGTTGTTTCAGAGAGGGAACACAGAAACAAGGGGACACAACTGGAAGCTGAAGACTCAGATGAGTCAAAGGGATGTCAGGAAACATTTCTTCAGCCACAGAGTAGTCAGGAAGTGGAATAGTCTAGAGAAAGATATAGTGGAGGCAGGAACCATACATAGTTTTAAGACAAGGTATGATAAAGCTCATGGAGCAGTGAGAGCAGAGACCCAGTAGCAGACAGCGAAACGGGGCCAGGAGCTGAGTCTCGACCCCTGCAACCACAATTAGGTGAGTACAATTAGGTGAGTACACACACACACACACACACACACACACACACACAGCTGTCATTCACTATATTTGTTAAAACAAAATTTCCTTGCCTCGATCTGCTATCACTTTTCTGAACTGCTTCGTGGTGTGAGTGTGTGTACTCACCCATTTGTGGTTGCAGGGGTCGAGACATAGCTCCTGGCCCCGCCCCTTCACTGATCGCTACTAGGTCCTCTCTCCATTAGCTTTATCATACCTCGTCTTAAAACTATGTATGGTTCCTACCTCCACTACGTCATTTGCCAGACTATTCCACTTCCTGATAACTCTATGGCTAAAGAAATACTTCCTAACATCCCTTTGAGTCATCAAAGGGATGTTAGGAAGCATTTCTTCAGCCACAGAGTAGTCAGGAAGTGGAATAGTCTAGAGAAAGATATAGTGGAGGCAGGAACCATACACAGTTTTAAGACGAGGTATGATAAAGCTCATGGAGCAGGAAGAGCAGAGACCCAGTAGCGGACAGAGAAGAGGCGTGGCCAGGAGCTGAGTCTCGACCCCTGCGTGTTTGTGTGTGTGTGTGTGTGTGTGTGTGTGTGTGTGTGTACTCACCTAGTTGTGGGTGCAGGGGTCGAGTCATAGCTCCTGGCTCCGTGTGTGTGTGTGTGTGTGTGTGTGTGTGTGTGTGTATTACCTCAGACTAATTCACGGATTTCTGGCTTCTTGGGCCATACCATATCTACTCTTGAAGCTGTGTATTGAGTTTGCCTCCACCAATGTAAACTCCAGAGAGTGTTGTGTGTGAAAATCCCAAGAGATGAGCAGTTTCCGAGATACTCAGACCACCTCGTCTGGCACCAACAATCATTCCACTGTCAGGGTCTCTCACATCCCATTTCTTCCAAATTCTGAAGTTGGGTCTGAACAACAACTGAAACTCTTGACCATGTCTGCGTACTTTTAGGCACTCAGGTGCTGCCACGGAATACGCTGAACCGATACCGTATTTGCCTTAATGAGCAGGTGTCCAGGTGGACCTCATAAAGTGAATGCTATATCTATTTATCTATCTATCTATCTATCTATCTATCTATTATATATATATATATATATATATATATATATATATATATATATATATATATATATATATATATAAATATATATATATATAGCTCCTCCAGTAGACCAGCTCCTCCCAAAGAGCACAAACAGTCCCACTGGGACAAACCGATCATGGAAAAATTTCAACACAATGCTCACCAACGCTTCAGGAAAGGACAAAGCTCGTCTCCTAGCGGTGAAGGCACCACACTTCATGGTCTAGTGTGTCACACATCAGAAGGGAAGTATGCTAGACATGAGGAGGTCAATGACATCATAAAGAGAAGCCTCGCCACAGCCCGTTGCCCAGCTCAACGGGAACCCCAAGTGCAGAGGTCTGATGGAAGTCAAAAGCGTCCTGATGGAGCCACCATGCTACCCTGGAAGGATGGTAAGCAGATTGCTTGGGACTACACCTGTGCTGCCACATTGGCAGACACCTACCTGCCACACTCCTTAGCCGAAGGGGGTGGAGCTGCCAGCCACAGGGAGACCCAGAAGACCCGCAAATATGAAGACCTTCCCTCTTGCTATAACTTCATCCCAATAGGGTCGGAGACCCATGGAGCATGGGGCAAGTGTGCTCTAAAGTTTCTCAAGGAGCTGGGTGGAAAACTCATCATAGAAACCAAGGACCACAGGGCGACCAGTTTCCTCTTTCAGAGACTCAGTGTTGCGATCCAGAGGGAAATGCCTGCAGTATTCTGGGCACGCGGCCCACTGCCGGGAGTTGGACGAAGTATTTGACATTTAGCTCTGAGTTATCTATGTTGTTTTACTCCCATTGTATTTTGTCTTGAAATAAAGTTTGTAAAAAAAAAAAAAAAAAGATGGGGTGGTAGGGGAAGTTGAATATTCAAATGGCTTCAGAAAGAAATCTAAATATTCTTCCTTGAAGTCTTTTTATCCACTTCTCCGAGGCATATATATATATATATATATATATATATATATATATATATATATATATATATATATATATATATATATATATATATATATATATATATATAAAAGTAAAATTAAATATGTTTGTGGAAATTTGATGTATATCTATAATATATATATATATATATATATATATATATATATATATATATATATATATATATATATATATATATATATATATATATATATATATATATATATATATATATATATATATATATATATATATATATATATATGTATATATATATAGATATGATAGATAGATAGATAGATAGATAGATAGATAGATAGATAGATAGACAGATAGATAGATATATATATATATTATAGGTATACATCTAATTCTCACAAACATATTTAATTTTAATTTTTAAAAATCTAGTAAACATTAAACTCCCTCTCATATAAATATTAGCTTTTCTTATAAATCCTTAAAAAAAAAGAGAGAAAATCGATCAGAACCAATGTCGGCCATAACAACCCACTGCATCGGATCCCACAACACCAGCAAATCCTATAAAATAAAACTCTACGATCCTTTTTTTTTTAACAACCCTTCCCCCCCTGCCTCCTGCCATCCATATTTCGCAAATTTCATTCTCTTTCTCTAATCTCTCAGGTCCAGCAAATAATAATTAAAGCTCGGGTTTTTTTTTCTCTTTCTGAAATCCGAAATGAAATTCCTGTCGACTATTTGTCCTAAGAGACGCAGGTATTTTGTCGTTGTTCTGAGCCAACTTTGCTGCGGTGGATACCATTTTATATATATTTCTCTCTCTCTCTCTCTCTCTCTCTCTCTCTCTCTCTCTCTCTCTCTCTCTCTCTCTCTCTCTCTCTCTCTCTCTCTCTCTCTCCCCTCTCTCTCTCATTCTCTCTCATTCTCTCTCTCTCTCTCTCTCTCTCTCTCTCTCTATTACTACTACTACTACTATAATAATAATAATCATTATTATTGTTATTATTATTATTATTATTATTATTATTATTATTATTATTAATATTTTTTTTTTTTTTTTATTATTATTATTATTATTATAATTATTATTATTATTATTATTATTATTATTATTATTATTATTATTATCAATATTATTATTATTATTATCAATATTATTATTATTATTATCAATATTATTATTATTATTATTATTATCAATATTATTATTATTATTATTATTATTATTATTATTATTATTATTATTATTATTACTTTATTGAAAACCAAGCGCTTAACCCGTGTGTTTCATGCAGTAGGAATAGAAACACAGGAAACAGAAGCAAATGAGAGAAGGAGGCAGAAGAAAAGTAAATTACACGAAGGAGAAAAATAAACAAAGTAACTTAAACCAGCTGTTACGAAACGATTAAAAAACAAAAAAGCCAAATGATGTCTCGGGGGGGAAGAGAAGAAATGGAAAATATTTCGGAACTAAGAAGCGAAGACTAATATGTCGGTCGTAAGACTTGAAGAAGAAGAAGAAGAAGAAGAAAAGGAGAAGGTTACTTATCTAGCCAACTCCCTCTCCCTTCCTCTTCTCTCTCTCTCTCTCTCTCTCTCTCTCTCTCTCTCTCTCTCTCTCTCTCTCTCTCTCTCTCTCTCTCTCTCTCTCTCTCTCTCTCTCTCTCTCTCTCCCTCCCTCTCACCCACATCTGAATATCGCCAAAGTAACAATTACTAAGTTGTACCCTTTTTTATTCTCAAAGTTGCCTCGTATTGGCTGTCGCAACTGGAATTGGCAATTGCAGGTTGCTCTGCAACCTGACTGTGGCGAATATTCCGCTTGTAAAAATCCCTTCGCCTTTTCGCCTTAGTTTGAGAATTCCCTATGACAATGGGGCCTTGTACCTGACAGTCTCTCTGATAGTCAGCTAAATATATTGTTGGTATTGGACCGTTATACCACGGTAATGTTGATGTGATAATAATAATGAAAATTATGATATACTACTACTACTACTACTACTACTACTACTACTACTACTACTACTACTACTACTACTACTACTACTACTACTAATAATAATAATAATAATAATAATAATAGTATGACTTCCAGTGAACGACCTCTGTGACTTCCAGTGAACGACCTCTGTGACTTCTAATGAACGACCTCTGTGACTTCCAGTGAACGACTATTACTCTGTCAGTTAACTATGACTGAACTTATGTTAAAGTCACTTCTCTCACTCTCAAAAAAACTTGTCGTGAAAGTGATACCGAAGATGAGCGAAAGTGCTAACGCATATTAACGCTGAGATAATGTACCTCGCGCAGCGTATACCCCGTGTGGGCACAAGTGTTGGCTGGGTAGTTTTCAAGGCTGCGTCAGCTTGCGATCGAATCCCCCAATCAGTTTCTTGAATCGTTTCCAGTCGTTCGATTCCTTTTCCTTCAAAAAAAAATGATTTTCTTTTGTTTACTTTTGTGTTTGTGTCGCGTGCTTCTTAATTTAGGCTCTTATGAACAGTTCAGGGCGATTATTAAACGTTTCGCCAGGAGTAGCGAGTGGCTTTGCAAAGCCAGTTCAAGAAGCCAGCTCACGAAGCCAGTTCACGAAACCAGTTCACGAAGCTACTTCACGAAGCCAGTTCACGAAGCCAGTTCACGAAGCTATTTAACGAAGCCAATTCACGAAGCCAGTTCACGAAACCAGTTCACGAAGCCACTTCATGAAGCCACTTAACGAAGCCACTTCACGAAGCCACTTCATAAATCACCAAGTCATAATAACACGATTTCAAACGAACCACGGAACGGGTGGAATTTAAACCCACGGCCTGTGAGTTTGAGAACTCACTTATCATGGATTCAAAACTCCCACTCGTTCCGGGGGGGGGGCAGGGATGGGGGGTTCTGAACCCATGGCTTCGCGAAACGATTCTTTCAAGAAGTTTTGTGAACTGTGTCCTGTGAACTGTGTCCTGTGAACTGTGTCCTGTGACCTGTGTCCTGTGAACTGTGTCCTGTGACCTGTGTCCTGTGAACTGTGTGGAGAAACACAACACCCATAACAAGCTTTTATAGAGAAAACGTTTCACTCCTTGTAGAGCTTTGTCACGTTATTGACTCGATGAGGAAGACTTGACCAGAGACCGAAACGAAGGGTCGAAGTTTCTCTGGCGCCCAGGAACTCAGATAAATCCTTACATGAAATCAACCACCCACGATTAAAGCTCTACCATGAGCGAAACGTAGCCATGGTACAGGATTGTTCAGCAAAGTGTTAGAAATTTACATACCCGCCTCCCAACTCTCCCAGTTATTTCAAGCGACCTGCTTTTATAAGCTCTCAGTGGGTGCTCTAAAGATGTGTTGTCCTGCATTATGACACTCAGTCCTCCCCATAAAGCAGTACGCTGACGTCTCACCACCCTCTCAAACACTTTTACGACCTTCGATGTCAGCCAGGCTGATCTCTCCTTTGCCTCGACTCTGACATCTCCTGACATTGCCTTGAGGCTGGTGAAGGGCTCTTGATTGAAGGGGTTGGAGTTATCCTCTTCGGCAGATCACAGGTGATTACAGTCAGTTTCTAGCATTTACCACAGTTGTGGGTTTAGCCCTTCGCCATGAATATATAATTAATAATCCTGTGTTACGTGGTATTACTTCCCAGAAATACACATCGACCACACACACACACACACACACTCACACACACGTCATACACACACACACTCACGACACACACACACACACACACACACACACTCACACACACGTCATACGCACACACACACACGCAGGCTCCATACATAGATTTAAGAAGAGGTATGATAAAGCTCATGGAGCGGGAAGAGGGACCGATTAGCGGCCAGCGAAGATGCGGGGCCAGGAGTTGTGACTCGACCCCTGCAACCACAACTAGGTGAGTACAACTGGGTGAGTACACACACACACACACACACACACACTGCTGTGTGTGTGAAGGTGCTTCTTCTGGCTTACTTTCTCCTGCTGTTAATTACTGCTGTCAGGTCACACGTGAGTTTTGCCATTTGTCGTCCAAGCTGGTGTGTGTGTGTGTGTGTGTGTGTGTGTGTGTGTGTGTACTTACCTAGTGGTGTTTGCTGAGATCGAGTCCCACTTCTTTTCACCGCCTCTTAAAATCGTGGACATTATTGGTTCCCGTTGTTTTGGACTTTGACGTATTAGCCTCGACCGCCTCCTCATCCAGCTCATTCCTCTGATTTATTTACCACACTGAGCTAGAGAAGTACATCACAGCATCACTGTGCCTCATCTGTGTTTTTAAATTCCCTCTACGACACCTAGTCTCGTACACACACACACACACACACACACACACACACACACACACAGAAAAAAACTCAGAAACTGCCTCTCTTTATTTCCCAGCCACCGTTGTGTCTCCTGAGTAATGGTTTACAGGGATGTTCATAAGTGTCGCCCATGTGGGCCATATGGGCCATGTGGTCCATCTGGGCCATGTGAACCATCTGGGCCATGGTGACCTTGTGGACTTATATGAGGCAATATGACAGTATGTGGTTTATGTGTGGACCATGTTGGCTTATGTGAAGGTCATGCTGTCATTATTTGCCAATATGAGGTCAAGTGCTTTGAAATATGGGCCATATTGTGTTCCATTCAGGACCATATGTGCTCACGTCGGGACCATACGTGCTCATCTGGGGCCTCATGTGCACACTGTCGGGAAAAATAAACACATAAGCAGTATAATGTGATCCTTTATTGACAACGTTTCCCCCACGCAGTGGGCTTTATCGAGTCACAGACAGATCTACCTGGAAAATGAGCAACATGGAGATATATATAGGGTACAGTCAGGTGGAGAATGCTGGGTCAGGTGGAGAAAGCTGCATGTGAGTCTTAAAAGTAGTGTGATAGTTAAAAACATAGTGTGACTTAAAGGACCTGCAGTGTACTATTCTTGAGTTCTAGGTGGGATAGCGTTGAAGAAGTTTCTTGGCAATAGGTTCAGCTATGTTGTAGAAGCCGTTGTTCTGGTTGAAGTTGTTGGATATACAGATGAGTGATGATTCTAGGATTCTTCGGTATTGCGTGTTGTCTTCTCTGGCGATGAGTCTTGCGTTTCTGTAGTTGATTAAATGGTTGTGTAAATTTCGGTGTTGAACACAGGCATTTCTTGAGTCGTCAGATCTGCCTGCTACTGGTGTTCTGAAATGCGTGTTTGTAGGTCTCTGGATGTTTCGCCAACGTATAATTTGCTGCAGCCATTACAAGGGATTGTGTATACCCTGCCGTGGATTGAAGCTTTTCCTGTCTGTTACTGGTAATGTCCTTAATGGTGGTGGATGTGGAGGTGGATACTCGGAATGAGGTCTTAGAAAAATGTTGGAAACTTGTTTGGAAATGGAGTTGGTGGGAAGGACTATGTATCTCTTCTCAGCAGTGTCTTCTCTGGGTGTGTTGAAGATGTTTAATGCCCGTCGTCTGCAGTCTCTAATGAAGTGACGAGGATAGTGAAGTTTGGAAAAACTTGTTCAATGAGGAGCATTCTTCTTCAAGGAACTCACTGCTGCAGATTCTGAGTCGCGCAGGAAAAAGCCTATAATTACACCACGTTTAATTTTGGTGTCGTGGTGAGGTAGAAGTGGAAGATCTACTCTCACCACGACACCAAATTAAACGTGGTGTAATATAGGCTTTTCCTGCGCCACTCAAATCTGCAGCAGTGAGTTCCGAAGAAGAATGCTCCCTCATTGAACAAGTTTTTCCAAACTTCACATCCTCGTCACTTCATTAGAGACTGCAGCGACTGGGATTAAACATCTTCAACACACCAGAGAAGACACTGCTGAGAAGAGATACATGTCCTTCCCACCAACTCCATTTCCAAACAAGTTTCCAACATTTTTCTAAGACCTCATTCCAGTATCCACCTCCATCCACCACCATTAAGGACATTACCAGTAACAGACAGGAAAAGCTTCACGGCAGGTATACACAATCCTAATGGCTGCGCAAATAACGTTGGCAACATCCAGAGCCTCAAACGCATTTCAAACACCAGTGCAGGCAGATCTGACGACTCAAAATGCCTGTGTTCAACACCGGTAGCCATTCATTTGAATGCTGACCAGATGGGGCCATACTGGCCCACATGAGACCCAGTCATGACCACCAATTTTAGACCTCGTCCCAGTATTCATATCGACAACCGGGAATTCAAAATGCGTGCAAAAATGCACGCTTATGCACCCAACTCTCAAAATGTGGGCTCCATACACGTCAAAGTACGCATATATGAGGGCGTGGATACGCAGCTCCCTGTCCATCTATGTTTATTTGTCACTGTGTTTGTCACTGTGTTTGTAGCTGTTTTGGGTAGTAGTAGGCAAAGCTGTTTTTTTTTGTTGTGTCTATGGTCAATTCTGGATTGGTATTGTGGGTGAGTGTTGTCACCAACTTTAATATTAGGGACAAAACAGCGTTGATTTCACTTGTTTTTTTGAGGAATGTGCGATGGTGTGTGTGTGTGTGTACTCACCTAATTGTGGTTGAAGGGGTCGAGACTCAGCTCTTGGCCCCGCCTCTTCACTGATCACTACTAGGTCCTCTCTCCATAAGCTTTATCAAACCTCGTCCTAAAACTATGTATGGTTCCTGCCTCCACTACATCACTTGCTAGACTATTCCACTTCCTGACTACTCTCTGGCTGAAGAAATACTTCCTAACATCCCTTTGACTCATCTGAGTCTTCAACTTTCAATTGTGACCCCTTGTTTCTGTGTCCCCTCTCTGGAACATTCTGTCTCTATCCACCTTGTCTATTCCACGCAGTATTTTGTATGTCGTTATCATGTCTCCCCTAACCCTCTTGTCCTCCAGTGTTGTCAGGCCGATTTCCCTTAACCTTTCTTCGTAGGACATTCTCCTTAGCTCTGGAAGTAACCTTGTTGTAAACCTTTGCACTTTCTCTAATTTCATGACGTGCTTGACCAGGTGTGGGTTCCAAACTGGTGCTGCATACTCTAGTATGGGCATGACGTACACGGTGTACAGTGTTTTGAACGATTCATTGCTAAGGTATCGGAACACTATTCTCAGGTATGCCAGGCGCCCATATGCTGCAGCAGTTATCTGGTTGATGTGTGCTTCCGGAGACGTGTTTGGTGTTATACTCACCCCAAATCTTTCTCCTTGAGTGAGGTTTGCAGTCTTTGGTCACCTAGCCTATACTCTGTCTGCGGTTTTCTTTGCCCTTCTCCGATCTTCATGAGTTTGCATTTAGCGGGGTTAAATTCGAGAAGCCAGTTGCTGGACCAGGCGTCCAGCCTGACCAGGTCTCTTTGTAGTCCTGCCTGATCCTCATCTGATTTAATTCTCCTCATTAAATTCACATCATCTGCGAACAGAGACACTTCTGAATCTATCCCTTCCATCATGTCATTCACATGTGTGTGTGTGTGTGTGTCGGCGCTGTAATATGTACAACAAAGTCATATAATTCGATAATTACATAATTGTTGCTATAATAACAAACATCAAAACAGCACGTGTTTTTATAACAGAAATTATCAATTATCATCTGATGATTATTATTATTATTATTATTGTCAAGCGAAATCTCATTATCATATCGATTCCTTAAACCAATAATATGTTGATGGGATCCTTGTCTCACCTAAATCCATCACTCCCACCTTACTCCATTACTCCCACTTTAATCTATCACTCCCACCTTACTTCATCACTCTCACCTAAATCCATCTTTCGCCTTGATCCGTCCCTCCCACCTAAATCAATCACTGTCACTATAATCCATCAATTTCACTATAATCCATCACTCTCAACTTAATGTATCCCTCCCACCTTAATCCACCACTGTCACTTAAATCCATCTATTTGCAGCACCTATATCCATCACTGTCCATGACACAGTCAGTTTCTAAAGTTAGCAGGCCAGGGCTCTAGCAACTACAACAATAAGCTGCATCTAAGAGCGTTTCTGCACTCTAGGAAGGTTAGAATGGGCCACCTCTGTGACCACAACAGCATATTCCTATACACTAATCTTCCACCACTGAAGTAAAGAGATTCATTAATAAAATTTCTTGCAGTATCATAACGCTAATGATGGACAGTACCAACAAGATAATTATAATTAAACACATTAGACACATGTGCAACATCTGGGTATATCTTATGACATTTCGCCAACCAGTGGCTTTTTCGAACTTTCAGACAACCAGTGTTGAAAGTTTCAACCCGATCGAAAGAGGTTTTCTCAAGTTATCGCACGGTCCTAATTTGGGAATAATTTATATACAATGAATCACAGATTTAAATAGATTTAGATTATTGCCACCGAAGTAGCTAGTTTATTGTGCACGGAATATTCATCCTGTGGATGGTAGCACATAGGCATATGGATACGCAATAGGCCTAGGAACTAGAACCCAAAAGGGTTAACAGGAGTACATCTGGATTTACAGCTACAGTTCACTTATTTCTTACAAGCAAATTTAGGAAATTCGCTTAATATATCTGGTATTTTATTTTCATTAATAAGATATTTTAACATGTCACATAGATTATTATAATGTCTATCTATATATTCCTCAATAAGCACGTAGTGTTCAAGACAGTGACCATAGTGCTGCCCACATACTCTGCCTTTGACTCACAAAATATTGATGAAACGATTGCAAACAAGCCATAGCACGACTCTATGACCGCGAGTTCTATCCCCACCCGTGGTATTGTTTACTCTGCATTTGGTTTGATCATCATCTGTGTGTCTCCCAGACTGCCAGAAGCACTGGTAACCAAGACTATGACTTCTGCACATGATGACAGCTTCATACATCTTCATCTAGTTTATAGCACAACAGCGATAAAAATTTGAAGTCGATCTAGCGAGGCGTTCTTGAGTTATTAACGAAAAGCTTTAAGGAAGAAACAAATTCAGCCAACCTTACTTTAAGGTATTCTCTAGGGGATACCTGAGTAACTTCTACGCAGATCGAAATAGAATCCCAACAAGAGATCCTTCTGCAAAAAAAATGCATTTTCTTCAGAGGAAGAAAAAGAGAAATTAGAAGGAAGAAAAGGAGAAAGAGAAGTAGTAAGAAGTCTCGAGAGAACTGGTAGAACACAAGACTCTCTCTCTCTCTCTCTCTCTCTCTCTCTCTCTCTCTCTCTCTCTCTCTCTCTCTCTCTCTCACAACAAACCTCAACATAGCTCCCAAGACAGTCTTTCTCGGCTACAGACCCAAGCACAAAGAGGGTCTGTTCCTACTCGCTCTCATTCCCACTGATTCGTGTTCCATGTCGTTCCTGGTCATAGCAATTCCTTCTGACTCCCGTTCCAAGTCAGTCCTTCTCATTCCAGTTCCTTTTGAGTTCCGTTCTACGCCGTTCCCGGTTGATCCTCGATTTCCAGGTTTCGTTCGAAATAGTTCAAAAATTTGAACTCCGATAAGAATAGTTATCATTGCTAAATCATTATTATGCTCAACAACCACCACAACAACAACCACCACAACAACAACCACCACAACAACAACCACCACAACAACAACCACCACAACAACAACCACCACAACAACAACCACCACAACAACAACCACCACAACAACAACCACCACAACAACAACAACCACCACAACAACAACCACCACAACAACAACAACCACCACAACAACAACCACCACAACAACAACAACCACCACAACAACAGCAACCACCACAACAACAACCACCACCGTCACCACTATTCACCACCAACCTCCACCATCACATCGTCACCACCACAACAACAACCACCACCGTCACCACTATTCACCACCAACCTCCACCATCACATCGTCACCACCGCTGACTACCACCAACATCACCACTATTCACCACCAACCTCCACCATCACATCGTCACCACCGCTAACTACCACCAACATCACTATTCACCACCAACCTCCACCACCACCACCGTTAACTACCACCAACATCACCACTATTCACCACCAACCTCCACCATCACACCACCACCACCGCTAACTACCACCAACATCACTACTATTCACCACCAACCTCCACCATCACATAGTCACCACCGCTAACTACCACCAACATCACCACTATTCACCACCAACCTCCACCATCACACCACCATCACTAACTACCACTATCACAAACTACCACTACTATTGCCCCTTCCACCTGCAACCAACCCTCTCAGCACAACCACCACACCAACCACCACCACTAACCACCACCACTAACCACCATCCCCACCACTAATAACCAATAACGACTATTGCAAGACGAATATGAGCACAAGCTCCCAGATACTAAGGGTTAAATTTCGTGGGAAAATCATGGGCAAATGAAACATATAAGCGGAAGACAGAGCACTATCCTGATCCTCGATTAAGGTGTACATCCCCAGCCAGACTACATGTAGCAGATCTGTAATTACAGAGAGAGAGAGAGAGAGAGAGAGAGAGAGAGAGAGAGAGAGAGAGAGAGAGAGAGGAGAAAATACGAGAGTTCTCAACTCCTTCCCAACCCCAAAACACAACATACGAACGATCTCGTTAACCCATCGTATTTTAAGCATTATACAGCATCATCCTGGTGATTATCGATATCGTAAACACGGAGCTGCCTCGCTAAGGTCCTGTCCTCTGCTCCACTGGCAATTAAGGCGATCTAACGATATAATTATACCAATATATCGCCTCTGGTGTCAAGTGTACATACCCTTCCTTGCTTTACTGCTCTACTGAATAGCCCAGTGTCTATACCTTTTAATAAACGGCGTTTGATCAGAGAAAATTTTGATAATAACTTAGCCCTGGTATCTTCAATAGCCCACGATCTTAATTCCTGCCTGTGAATAATTACCAGTTTGCAATTACTCCGATTTACCGAGGCGATATTTACAGTGCTTCTGGCCTTACGTAGTAGACGTATTGTCTAAGAGGTGACGATATCGACATGTGACTGAACATCTTTGTCTAAATCTTAAGACCGAGGACCTATGTACCACTCCTAAATATTCTATTATTATATATATATATATATATATATATATATATATATATATATATATATATATATATATATATATATATATCCGCAAATCTTGCTGGAAAATAGATTTCACAGTATATACTGAGTCTCAGTAGGTGTATATCCTAGAAGAAAAATGCAACTGGATCAGAGTGGCATCTGGAAGCAATAATTTAATGTCTATCGATATACTGCCAAGAGAAGATGTATTGGGTATAAAGGTCACTGTATGTGTGTGTGTGTGTGTGTGTGTGTGTGTGTGTGTGTATGTGTGTGTGTGTGTGTGTGTGTGTGTGTGTGTATGTGTGTGTGTGTGTGTGTGTGTGTGTGTGTGTGTGTGTGTGTGTGTGAGATATTCTCCCACTTATACTTTCAAGAACTATTTTACTTCTTAAAGAACACTTACAAAAGTCATGTCCTTCCTGATACCTTAAACTTACCTTTCAGTCACGTTAGACTCCATAATTATCCCGTCAGAAACCAAAAACCAGAGTTATCCTGTAAGAAACCCAAATTATCCCGTTAGCAACGTGAGACCAAAGTTATCCCCCTAAGATATCAAAGTTATCAGATAACCTGGGCCTCTGATAAAACTATCTGTCCTTCTTCCAGCCTTCACAGGATTGGCCATCTTGTCTCGGTCATGATGCCTGGAGGGTGGACCGGGGGTCAACGCCCCCGCGGCCCGCTCCTTGACCAGGACTGACGTGTGGGACACAGTCCGGCTGATCAGGTACTGACTTTAGGTTAGGTAAGATTAGGTTAGGCTAGGTTAGGTTAGGTAAGATTAGGTTAGGTTAGGTTAAATTAGGTTAGGTAAGTTTAGGTTAGGCTAGGTGGGGTTAGGTAAGATTAGATTAGGTTATGATAAGTTAGGTTAGGTTAGGTTAGGTAAGGTTAGGGTAGGCTAGGTTAAGTTAGATTAGGTTAGGTTAGGTAAGATTAGGTTAGGTTAGGTTAAGTTAGTTAAGATTAGGTTAGTTTATGTTAAGTTAGGTTAGGTTTGGTTAACTTAAAGCTTAATCTCGGATTTTGTTTACCTCGATGCTCATCTTTCTCAGTACAGTGTCAAGTGTTTTAATCTCCACTACACTCGTGTCTTGACCTCTCTTTGGACTTCTCGTATCTCCGCCCGACCTGTCTTCTGGTTTTCTCCCTTTTCTCTCTCTCTCTCTCTCTCTCTCTCTCTCTCTCTCTCTCTCTCTCTCTCTCTCTCTCTCTCTCTCTCTCTCTCTCTCTCTCTCACTCACTAACTAACTAGTGGATAGTGGTACAGAATAGACCGAAACATCGGCTATATTCTATAGTTTGGTCTTTTGTGGTATAAACCAGTGGTTTGAAAGAGACGCGTGAGCCAGCAATATGATATATTTTTCAGAAAAAGTTTCGGTCCCAAGACCGAAGCGGTTTATAATACACAAATCCTAGTGTTTGTTTACTGAATTGTGAGTTAGTTGAGAGTTATTCCGTGAACAGATTGGGACTTTATTCTTTATAAAAACAGGATAAACCCGAACACATTTATTAGGTTTTAAAGCTGACTTATATCGTCTCAGATTAACGAATGTTTGACACCATCTTGGTCAGCTTTGACTTAATGGTTTGTGCTCCATTGACTATTAACTGATTATCTAAAGGGTCACCTAGATCTTGGGGTTTGTAAAGAACCAGTTGTCGAAGGCACTTCTCGATAGACACTCCTTCACGCATTTGTGGTTGCAGGAGGTCGAGTCGTAGCTCCTGGCTCCTCCTCTAAGCTGGTCATCAATATGTCCATTCTCTCTCTCCCTGCTCCAAGAGCTGTATCATACCTCTTCTTAAATCTATGTATGGATCCTGCCTCCACTACATCACTCTCCAGATTGTTCCACTTCCTGACAACTCTATGACTGAAGAAATACTCTCTAACATTCCTGTGACTTCTCTGACTTTTCAACTTCCGGTTATGACCCCTTGCTGTGTGTGTGTGTGTGTGTGTACACGTGCCTGTGTGCGTGTAGAGTTTCTACAAATTTCACCAGCTTCTGAGTTGTCAATCCTTCTCCACTACAGAGCAGTTAGTTATGTATTCACAAGTGCAACTTGAGTGAAAGTTTTGAGGTCGCCATAAATTTGGTGCCGTGTAATGCCGGACAGAATAATAAACAGTTTGACACAGAAACTCTGTTTAATACTCAGTCGTTTGTCATCGTTTTGCTTACGCGATGAGCTATAAACAGTTATTTACAGCTCATTGGTTTCATCACGTTCACGTAAATTGGGGACATTTGCTACATAATAATTTACATTATCTAGAATTATATTACATAAATGTAAAATGTTATATCATAGGCTTGAGTATAAACCAGTATCTCCGGGTCACTATATTATCTTTACTCTTTTAAAAATACATCAACGAATGTATGTGTTGATACAGAAAACAAAAGAACTTCAATCAATTTATCTAAAGATAATACTCACACACACACACACACACACACACACACACGCTCACACACACACCTAATGGCTGTCTGGATTTGTGTGCACGTCCATCGCATTTGGCTAAATCATGTTTCAACATGCACATTACTGCTGCTGCCGCTGCCGACACTCTCCACCTCTGGTCCACTGCTTGCTTACCTTAATACTCAACGATAAAATCTATACAATGGCTAGGATAACGAATTATTATTATTATATTACTATTATCATTATTATTATTATTATTATTATTATTATTATTATTATTATTATTATTATTATTATTATTATTATTTTCATTATTATTATTATTATTATTATTATTATTATTATTATTATTATTATTATTATTATTATTATTATTATTATTATTATTATTATCATTATTATTATTATTTTCACTGATCATGATTATCATCATCAGTCAACAATCATTGTTAAGTGTCTTACAACACCTGATGAGGCTACGATGGTTGTATTGGTAAAAAACGATTATGTTGATTATGTAGATTGCTTCAAAACTTTTAGAGCCACGGTGCCCCGTGGCCTGGTGACTAAAGCTCTCACAGGCGAGGATCCGGGTTCGATTCCCGGCGGTTGTCTATGTTCCTCATCAGTAAAATGGGTACCTGGGAGCTAGTGGACTGGTGTGGGTCGCATCCTGGGACAAAACTGACCTAATTTGCCCGAAATGCTCAGCATAACAAGCGGCTTTCTATATAGTAGTAGTATGAGGCGGTAATAAGGTTTGATCCGAGGAAGGGGAGGGCAACTGCAGTTCCCTGGATCAAGAGCCACTCACCAGTATCATGGGAGAGAGAGAGAGAGAGAGAGAGAGAGAGAGAGAGAGAGAGAGAGAGAGAGAGAGAGAGAGTTGGCTTCCTGGTACTACCACAAGTTAAGAAATATTTACTGATGAGAATAAGGAGGATTTTTTTTTTTAGTAAATGTTGAAAATTTCTTAGATGTGTGTGTGTGTGTGTGTGTGTGGTCCGAGACCGAACTCAGGAGCGTAAGGGAGGCGTGTGTTGGGACCGTTTGGTCAGGCTGAGACCTGGTTTAGGAGCCTCCTGGGACTGAGAACTATTAGGTCTTCAACCTGATGTAAGACACCAACTTTCTTTTCCTTCGTTAAACGACAAAAATTTTAGTTGATCTCTAAACTAACGAGAAAGTTTTCTTTTCCTCGTTGAACGACAGAATTTTTTGGTCGATCTTTAAACTAAGGGGGAAAAAAATCCTCGTTAAACGACAAATTTTTGGTGTCTTTTTAAACTAACGAAAAAAAATATTTTCCTCGTTCAACGACAGATTTTTTTAGTCGTTCTTTAAACTAACAAAAACAATTTCTTTCCCTCGTTAAGCAACAGAATTTTAAATCAATTTTTAAACGAAAGATAATTTATTTTCCTCGTTAAACAACAGAAATTTAGTCACCCTTTAAATTAACGAGAAAAATCCCTCGTTTATTTTCCCCAATTTGGAGTAAATAAATGAAAAACATTGCCTTAAAAACTATGAAAACAGGAAAATACTACAAAACGAGCTTAAATTGAATCGACGTTTCGCACACAGTATAGCTCCATCAAGCTTGCGCATTGCAACACCTCGTTTCCTCCCCCTTTGGCAAGCGTTGCAAAACCCCCTACTGATTTAGCGCTTCCATATATTGCAATCAGTGGGTCGAGCTCTTCAAGAATGATATACTGGAAGACACTTTGCAAATTTCTTTTTTTGAGAATTGCTCTATATATCTGTGGATATTATTGCATGCATTTATATGTGAAAGTTTTAAAGATGTAAGAGAGAGAGAGAGAGAGAGAGAGAGAGAGAGAGAGAGAGAGAGAGAGAGAGAGAGAGAGAGAGAGAGAGAGTATGCTCCACTTTCTTGGACTGTCTGCTCTCCGTCTCATCTGCGTATTCTTACTAAATAGTTATAACTATGATTATAATTTTGAAGGGGTGGACCGGTAAGCCAGCGGAAGGCCTCGGTCAGATGACCAGAGGTTTCAACGGCGGGTCATTATCTAACTAAAACCCGCGTCAGGAAACATTTTTCCGGTTTCCTGACGAACCTTACCTAACTTAACCTGTGTATTCTTGACAAAACAGAGAATAGAGGAAGGCGACTCATGTCTCGCCTGGACCCATCCTGGATAGATCTGTCATATCAGCAGAACCTTCAACACTGGAGGAATGTGAACTTCTAGACCACAAGACGGGCAGCCAGCAGCAACTCCACTCTGACTGTAACCTTCTTCAGAACATCACTTCATCTGAGATCATTTATTCCCTGGATGACTCAAGTCTGGAACATGTTTATACTGCATAATGACATTAACGAAATAAAGTCAGTTCATCTAATGAAATTGCTGTCCCACAGATGGTTCCAACTTCATCCTGTGCCCTACTTACATGTCTCATAACAATAAAATATCTTTCATATGGGCTGATGTAGGTAACAACTCTTAGCTTGTAAATAAAAGTAGGAACCCTTAACCTAACCTTGAAAAACCCTGTGTAAGAGAGAGAGAGAGAGAGAGAGAGAGAGAGAGAGAGAGAGAGAGAGAGAGAGAGAGAGAGAGAGAGAGAGAGAGAGAGAGAGAGAAAGAGAGAGAGAGAGAGAGAGAGATTACTGTTCTGTATAATAATCCAACTCACCTGCTTTCTTCACCTTTCGGTACGTGCGTTGCTTAATCTACTACATCACGGATACATTGTTTCGTTTACTACAGTACGTGTACACTGTTTTGTCAACTACAACAAGTACTTTGTTTTATCTACAACGGTACGTACATTGTTACATCTACTAAGCCCACACATACGACACAGACACACACAAACACAAGCAGACGTCTGGTGGTCTTCCCCGCACTAATGTAAGCACTACACTCACCCTCTTCCACAAAGCTGGATACTTCTGTGTTTCCACGAGCTAAGTAAATGTAGATAGGAAGAATTTTTTACCATACGAACCTCAATTTTCTGAAAGATCTCTCGCTTGAGCTAGTTTTCCATCCCTGGAGCCTTTTTGAAGCCTTCCATTCTTCCTTCAGGATCTCTTTGGGACTTGATATCATGAATGTACGCACGTAGGTTTCATTTTACTACGCGCGGGTTATTTGCGTAATGTATGCGTCAACGCTGAAGCTATGGTATGTGATAAGCTGTCATTAAAATGGTGATAAATGTGTTAAGACGTTATTTCACTGATGTGAAATTTTATGGTAATTGGAAGTTGAAGAATTCTGGTGAAATTATTAAGCTAATTAGTAAGTTCATTGACCAATTCTGGCAGGTGAGTCAGGGTAGGCCTAATCTCTTGACACTTCACTGTGGGATTAGTGACGTCATAGAGGCCTACTCTACTGTAGCAATGCTGGTTGCTGAACTTGAAACTTCGTTTATGCCTGCGTTCCTGAAACACTGTTAGCGGTTGATGAAAAAGACATGTGCAACCTGAAGGCATCTTTATTACCGAAACGTTTCTCCTGCAGAACAGACTTAGTCAAATACTGGAGAATATAACACTGACGACAGTACGAGCAAAGAGGTCAATTTTGAAGTGATCAGTCCCTCAACCTTGAGTCAATGTAATCAGTCCATCAATCTTTTCAAGATTGATGGACTGATTACATCAACTCAAGGCTGAGGGACTGATTACCTCAAACTCCTCCTGTTCTTCACCTCAATAAAGATACCCAAGTGCACCACATGTGTCTGATTTATCACCTTATCAGTTCTCTTAACTATTTATCTAACATTAGCTTCATCTGAAATAGAGATCTACTCTCTCCTTAAACATTTCAGCAACCTGAGCCACCACTTCCCCGCCTCTATGCAACAACAGATCTCAGGATAAACATTCTATTACTCTCCCCAGCTCACAGGATAAACATTCTCTTACTCTCCCCAGCTCACAGGATAAACATTATCTTACTCTCCCCAGCTCACAGGATAAACATTCTCACACTCTCCCCCAGCTCACAGGATAAACATTATCTTACTCTCCCCAGCTCACAGAATAAACATTCTCATACTCTCCCCAGCTCACAGGATAAACATTATCTTACTCTCCCCAGCTCACAGGATAAACATTATCTTACTCTCCCCAGCTCACATGATAAACATTATCTTACTCTCCCCAGCTCACAGGATAAACATTCTCATACTCTCCCCCAGCTCACAGGATAAACATTATCTTACTCTCCCCAGCTCACAGAATAAACATTCTCATACTCTCCCCAGCTCACAGGATAAACCTTATCTTACTCTCCCCAGCTCACAGGATAAACATTATCTTACTCTCCCCAGCTCACAGGATAAACATTATCTTACTCTCCCCAGCTCACAGGATAAACATTCTCATACTCTCCCCCAGCTCACAGGATAAACATTATCTTACTCTCCCCAGCTCACAGGATAAACATTCTCATACTCTCCCCCAGCTCACAGGATAAACATTATCTTACTCTCCCCAGCTCACAGAATAAACATTCTCATACTCTCCCCAGCTCACAGGATAAACATTATCTTACTCTCCCCAGCTCACAGGATAAACATTATCTTACTCTCCCCAGCTCACAGGATAAACATTATCATACTCTCCCCCAGCTCACAGGATAAACATTATCTTACTCTCCCCAACATTATATTATACGTGTCGTCGTCGTGTTAACAGAGCACGACAACAACGACAACAAGCATCTACCTTAGTGGTATGTCTTCACATTTTTCTTTATGGGCATAATTTTTTTTAATGAATTATATAGTCGTAAAGAAGAGTCATAATATGTGTCATTATCAGACAAGTGTGATTTATGGGGGGGAAATTGTCATGCTAAACCGAGGCTTTATGTTGTAAGTTTACGTTACAGGGGAATAAAAGGCTGGTCCTCAAACGGTGCTTTTTTTTTCTTTGCATGCTTATCAGCTGTTGCTGTTCTTGTCAACTGTTGCTGCTGTTGCCAGCTGTTCCTCGAAATGCTCGTGTAGGACGACGTTTCGACCTTCTCTTTTCCTGACGAGCTAAACATCAGCTCTAAGAGGACTTATAGTAAGAAAGACTGCAAACAATTTGAGGAAAATAAACATGAATTAAGTCACTTAGGACACTTTTATTGAAGACATATCTGTCTTTGGACCTTGATCACTTCACAGACATGTCCCTGAAGTGATCACGTTCCAAGGACCAGAAACTTCTTCACTGAAAGTGTTCGCTAAGTGAATATAATCGTCTTTATTTCCCTCAGGAGAACCAGATATCAGATTTAATTTTTCGCTAATGAAGCGGTCGTTGTCTTGCGACGCGTCAGTCGTTCTGGTAATTCTCAAAGTTGCGTCTACAGGTGGCAGTGTGTTGCGTCTCTAGGTGGCAGTGTGTTGCGTCTCCAGGTGGCAGTGTGTTGCGTCTGCAGGTGGCAGTGTGTTGCGTCTCCAGGTGGCAGTGTGTTGCGTCTCCAGGTGGCAGTGTGTTGCGTCTCCAGGTGGCAGTGTGTTGCGTCTCCAGGTGGCAGTGTGTTGCGTCTCCAGGTGGCAGTGTGTTGCGTCTCTAGGTGGCAGTGTGTTGCGGCTCCAGGTGGCAGTGTGTTGCGTCTGTAGGTGGCAGTGTGTTGCGTCTCTAGGTGGCAGTGTGTTGCGTCTGCAGGTGGCAGTGTGTTGCGTCTCCAGGTGGCAGTGTGTTGCGTCTCCAGGTGGCAGTGTGTTGCGTCTCTAGGTGGCAGTGTGTTGCGTCTCCAGGTGGCAGTGTGTTGCGTCTCTAGGTGGCAGTGTGTTGCGTCTCTAGGTGGCAGTGTGAGTGTTCTGAACAAGAAGCACAACAGTCATCTATATGGGGGACGTTTCTCATTACGTAGATATTTTTTATCAATTAAAGTCTGTTTTACTGTCGTCTCCTTATTTCAGTACCTTTGATAGTACTACTCCGTGACCACTGTGATAGTTTACCTGATAGTTCACATGATATTAACTACTTCTATTCCATTTTTTTCTTCTAGATAGGAACATTTGGCACATGTTCAACACTTGGGGTATCTTTAGCGCAGAAACGTTCCGCCTGCACAACAGACTTTTATATTTATATAGAGAAATAACAGAAGTAGTTCTGAGGTTGCCAATCCCTTAGGACTGACAACCTGAGGGACTGATTACTGCAAAACTACGTCTCAAGACTGATGGAGTGAACACATCGACTCCAGGCTGAGCGACTGATTACCTCAAACTCCTCCTTATCTTCTACCGTTTGTCTCTTTATTGGACTGAAGAAGCCACTGGCTGGAAAAACTTTTCCCCAGTAAAGACTTCCAAATATTCCACAAGTGTCTTATTTATCAACTTGTCGATATTGCAGACCATCAATAATTGCAAAATTAAAAATAATAATTCTCTTAGCTTGATCATTCACTTCCCTCACTTTTTTAATGCAGTACTTTACACGACAGCTGAAATCTTAAACGGTTTTAAATTTTTCTCTACGAAATTCCCAATTCTTCAAGCTTTTTTTTTTTTTTAAGTTAAAGAAAAAGCTTTGGCGCTGTCATTTGTCCTTGTCGGGTCTGAGAACTAAAATAGTGACGCACAGTCTATGGATGAGGTCACAACTTATTCGCAAAAGGGAAATAAAAATTGGGGGGGCGTTTTGGTCCGTCCTGGACCGTTATTATATCCAGGACTAGAGAGAGAGAGAGAGAGAGAGAGAGAGAGAGAGAGAGAGAGAGAGAGAGAGAAGAGAGAGAGAGAGAGAGAGAGAGAGAGAGAGAGAATAGTTTTAGCTGTAGTCTGGCCTCTAGCACCGACAACGAACGAAGGATGAAGCCCACACCGCTCTTGAGCTAAGTGACCAACACGCACGTTCAATGCTTCTGGAGACACAACACAGCATGACGGGTGTTATACAGCATGACGGGTGTTATACAGCATGACGGGTGTTACACAGCATGACGGGTGTTACACAGCATGATGGGTGTTACACAGCATGATGGGTGTTACACAGCATGATGGGTGTTACACAGCATGATGGGTGTTACACAGCATGATGGGTGTTACACAGCATGATGGGTGTTACACAGCATGATGGGTGTTATACAGCATGATGGGTGTTATACAGCATGATGGGTGTTACACAGCATGATGGGTGTTACACAGCATGATGGGTGTTACACAGCATGATGGGTGTTACACAGCATGACGGGTGTTACACAGCATGATGGGTGTTACACAGCATGATGGGTGTTGCGTGGAAGTTTGATGTATTGATTTCTGAACGTGATAAACATAGTTGTTTCCCAGGGTTGTTCTCTCTCCGCTGTTCTCACCAGCTTTCTTGCGGAAAGCTCTTTCAAGTTCTTCCAAGCTTCTTGTAAGGAACTCGGTCACCTTCCCCTGAATACACTCCAGTATCTTCGTACGATTTATTGTATGATCTGGGTTTACTCGATTGAATATTATGGCTTCTTTTGAAGCCTGGCTTACATACTCAGTCGCTCGATTGACTAATGTTATCATGCTTCAAATACCTCAACGATTCTTGTCCAGTATAATGCCATCCACATAAGTATGTGATCAGAGCTCATCAAATATACGACTGTCACCACAAAGCTGAATAAATGCCATGCAAATTTGATGTTATGCTGTGTAGAAACACATAAATTATCATAGGTTTATATTAGACTTGCTCTCTGAACTGCATTTTATGGGGAATATTGAGTAAGATGTTAATATTTTAAATGGCACGGGAGTTGAGGTGAGATTTTCCAAGTCACGGCTTGCGAAGGTCACATCTGGGAGCAACGTAATCTAAATAAATGCTTCCTCTCTTATAGGTTCCTGTGTACTGATAGAAAATGCTCGTGTATATCCGGACAGTTCTCCTTTAACCCCCTGGTCTGGACATAGTAAACTGGGGGGTCCGTCGCACACTTGATTTGGGTAATTGTGAAGCACCAAGGGATCAAGTCTGGGATTAGCGCTGGCAGGATGTTGACTGTGTCAACCTAAGTCATCCAAAACTCCACGAGTAGATCTCTCTTCAGCATGAAAACATTCAAGCATGTAATGAACCAGTCCAGGATTCTCTCTTCCACGATTCGTTATCTAGTGTTGCATTGTGTGTTCTGGAACAGCTGACGACTTGTGTTCTGGAACAGCTGACGACTTGTGTTCTGGAACAGCTGACGACGTGTGTTCTGGAACAGCTGACGACTTGTGTTCTGGAACAGCTGACGACTTGTGTTCTGGAACAGCTGACGACGTGTGCTCTGGAACAACTGACGACGCGTGTTCTGGAACAGCTCGGGACGTGTGTTCTGGAACTGCTGATGACTTGTGTTCTGGAACAGCTGACGACGTGTGTTATGTAAGAGCTCACGACGTGTGTTCTGGAACAGCTCAGGACGTGTGTTCTGGAACAGCTCAGGACGTGTGTTCTGGAACAGCTCCATCCAAAGCGAAAGATGTAAAATAAATTCTAGATCTTCATCACTTATACTTATCTCATCTCGACGGCTTCTTGCTCCGGTTATTATCGTATGCACTCGGGAGAGTGACAATACTCATTACATATTATCGTATGCACTCGGGAGAGTGACAACACTCATTACATATTATCGTATGCACTCGGGAGAGTGACAACACTCATTACATATTATCGTATGCACTCGGGAGAGTGACAACACTCATTACAGCACACTCAGGCTGCCAGCT
>WNWK01004008.1:52500-67500 GCA_009830355.1 Cherax destructor | reverse complement strand
ACATTCAAATATGTGACCACAGACTTAATTAAGAGTAAAATTAGATTTAGAGCTCAGAGTATTGATGAGTTACGACCCTATGGCCAGAGCTGTTGTTGTGACCCTATGGCCAGGGCTGTCGTTGTGACCCTATGGACAGGGCTGTTGCCCTGACACTATGGCCAGGGCTTTCGTTGTGACCCTATGCCCAAGGCTGTCGTTGTGACACTATGGCCAGGGCTTTCGTTGTGATCCTATGGCCAGAGTTGTCGTTGTGGCCCTAAGACCAGAGCTGTCGTTGTGACCCTATGGCCAGAGCTATCGTTCTGACCCTATGGTCAGGGCTCTCGTTGTGACCCTATGGCCAGGGCTGTCGTTGTGACCCTATGGCTAGGGCCGTCGTTGTGACCCTATGGCCAGGGATGTCGTTGTGACCCTATGGCCAGAGCTGTCGTTGTGACCCTATGTCCAGAGCTGTCATTGTGACCCTATGGCCAGGACTGTCGTTGTGGCTCTATGGCCAGGGCTGTCGTTGTGATGAAAGTGATTTGAAAACCATTAAGATGGTGTAATATTTGGGAACCTTTACTGGGGACACTTTTCATTACAGTTGGGATATAATATTCACACACGATGTGACTCTGAGACACAGCATATACACACTTAGAGGTGTCTGTCCCTCACTGCATATACAGTGAGACTGTTATAATCCATATTTTAGGTGTTAAGGTATTTTTGATTGGCGGTGTATAGATGTCGTGTAGCCTTAATGACCTTGATAGGCTTTAAATCCAATTAAGCAACCAACCAATTAAAAGATACTCTAACAACTGGAACCAGGCAGGCACTGACCCAACACAACACTGCACCAATCGAGGTCAATTAATGAGAAAGAGTGAAAGAGAGGAACTCCATTTTGAAACAAACAAACCCTCTGCTAGATACGTAATCATTAAATTCTGATTTAAAGGTTCTAATGTCTGAGCTCATTAGAGCACTTTCTCTGAGTGAGGTTCTACCTCACCTGTTTTGTTTCTGTCTCTCCGTCCTGTGCCTCTGAAGATGTCTGTCGAAGCATATGAAATCGTTTGGGTTTCCTCGTATCTGTTTTAGCTGCAATATTTTGTTCTATAGTTTCAATCATGCACTTTATTGTTATATAATTTATAAATGAATATATATATATATATATATATATATATATATATATATATATATATATATATATATATATATATATATATATATATATGTACATGTATGTATGTATGTATGAATGTGTGTATTTACATTCCAGTGAGTTATTCTCCAGATATATTTTCAGACTTCAGGTCTCCAAAAATTGAGCAGCCTTCAGCGTTGCAAGTTTAATATTTCGCCCAAAAAAATTGTGATTAAAAAACTTAGGTGGGGTTAAAACACGCTACATCTGCATGCAGTGAAAACAAAATTACCTCCATGGAAAATCTGAGACTCCAGTCTCATTGCACTATCCTTGGTTCGAGTCCCGACCTTCAGGGGATGTTCTTGCGTCCTTGATGCTGACGAGGGACTCTTGCGTCCTTGATGCTGACGAGGGACTCTTGCGTCCTTGATGCTGACGAGGGACTCTTAAGACAAAGGAACTGGAGGTGTTCTTCTCCTGAATGCAAATACTATTGATATTACTACTACCTCTACTGCTATTAAACCATACGGCGGGCGGGGTTAGAACCCGCGATCAGAGAAGTCATAAAACTCCAGACCGACGCGCTAACCACTGGGATCGATCCCAGCCCGTGGTAGTTTTTTTTTTTTTTGCAATCGTGTCATTACGATTTCGTGAGTCTACTACTATTACTACTACTACTACTACTACTACTACTACTATTACTACTATTACTACTACTACTAATATTACTACTATAACTAATACTACTATTACTACTACTACTAATATTACTACTATAACTAATACTACTGCTACTTCTACTACTACTATTACTACTACTACTAATATTGCTACTATCACTACTACTACAACTACTATTACTACTACCACTACTACTACGAAACACGGCTTGAAGAAGCTCTACTCAGAGCGAAACGTTTTCCAGGTAAAAGCCCTTTCCACATCCTGCGTCGTTTCTCCACTTTAAAAATAGTACTAAATAAAATTGAAATAACGCAGTTTCTGCCATGAATGTGCAGAATGACGTTTCGAACGGTCCGGGACCATTTTCAAGTTACATCTCGATAATGGTCAAGGAAGGACCGTAACATCGGTTAACGTTTCGTCTCCACAGCGTGGGCGAAACGTCATATGTTCCAGGTACTGTATTGTAAACTGTTCATGTCACGGTTTTGTAAAATGTCTCAGGCATGGTTTTGTGACCTGTCCCATCCACGGTATTGTGAATTGTCCCAACCACGGTACTGTGAGCTGACCCAACCACGGTATTGTGACATGTCCCATCCACGTATTGTGACCTGTCCCATCCACGTTATTGTGACCTGTCCCAACCACGTTATTGTGACCTGTCCCAACCACCACGGTATTCTGAATTGTACCAACCACAGTACTGTAAATTGTTCCAGCCACGGTATTGTGAATTGTCCCAGCCACGATATTGTGACTATTATTTTACAATATCTACAAGGCTTTGTTGAACAAAAACTATATTTGTTGGGGTAATAAAATGCATTTTTGACGTTTATTATCCTATTTTAATACTTAATTGGAATATTTTTACCATTGTTTTGTAATTCAGGCATTCACTTTCCTGTTATTTATACAGCTTATGCCTAATATATATTATATATATATATATATATATATATATATATATATATATATATATATATATATATATATATATATATATATATATACCTGCAGAGGGTTTCGGGGTCAACGCCCCCGCGGCCCGGTCTGAGACCAGGTCTCGTGGTGGATCAAGGTCTGATCAACCAGGCTGTTACTTCTGGCCGCTCGAACCACAGCCCGGCTGGTCAGGTACTGACTTTAGGTGCCTGTCCAGTGCCTTCTTGAAGACAGCCAGGGGTCTATTGGTAATCCCAACTTATGTATGCTGGGAGGCAGTTGAACAGTCTTGGGCCCTGGACACTTATTGTGTTGTCTCTCAGGTACTCTTGGCGCCTCTGCTTTTCATTGGGGGAATGTTGCATCTCCTGCCGAGTCTTTTGCTTTCATAGGGATGATTTTCGTGTGCAAGTTTGGTACTAATCCCTCTAGGATTTTCCAAGTGTATATTATCCTGTATCTCTCTCGCCTGCGTTCCAGGGAATACAAATCAAGGGACTTCAACCGTTCCCAGTAATTTAGGTGCCTTATCGTACCTATGTGTGCCATGAAAGTTCTTTGTACACTCTCCAGGTCAGCAATTTCGCCAGCCTTGAAGGGGGCCGTTAGTGTACAGCAGTATTCCAGCCTAGAGAGAACAAGTGATTTGAAGAGAATCATCATGGGCTTGGCGTCCCTAGTTTTGAAGGTTCTCATTATCCATCCTATCATTTTTCTAGCAGATGCGGTGAATACATTGTTGTGGTCTTTGAAGGCGAGATCCTCTGACATTATCACTCCCAGTTCCTTTACGTTACTTTTTCGCTCTATAGTATGGTTAGAATTTGTTGTATACCCTGATACAGTTTTAATTTCCTCAATTTTCCCATATCTGAATAGTTGAAATTTCTCTTCATTGAACGTCATATTGTTTTGAGTGGCCCATTTGAAGATTTGGTTGATGTCCGCTTGGAGTCTTAGGGTGTCTTCGATGGAGGTCACTGTCATGGCAATCCGGGTGTCATCCACAAAGGAGGACACGGAGCTATGGCTTACATCTCTGTCTATGTCAGATATGAGGATGAGTAATAGGATGGGAGCTAGTACTGTGCCTTGTGAAACTGAACTTTTCACGGTAACTGCCTCTGACTTTACTCTGTTTACTATTACTTTTTGTATTCTATTTTGTTAGGAAGTTTTATACCTATCTACCAACTTTTCCTGTTATTCCTTTATCACGCATTTTGTGCGCTATTACACCGTGGTCACACTTGTCAAAGGCTTTTGCCTTTGTTTATCTTCTATAGCATTCTGGACCTTGTCATGGTGGTCAGTGGCTGGGACAGGCAGGAGCGACCTGCTCTAAACCCGTGTTGCCCTGGGTTGTGTAATTTATGGGTATCTAGGTGGTTGGCGATCTTGCTTCTTAGAACCCTCTCAAAGATTTTTTATGATATGGGATGTTAGTGGTATTGGTCTGTAGTTCTTTACAATTGCTTTATTGCCACCTTCGTAGAGTGGGGCTATGTCTATTGTTTTTAGTGAGTGTGGGATGACCCTGTGTCCATGCTCCCTCTCCATAGAATGTTGAAGGCACGTGACAGGGGCTTCTTGCAGTTCTTGATGAACACGGAGTTCCATGAGTCTGGGCCTGGGGTAGAGTGCATGGGCATGTCATTTATTGTCTTTTCAAAGTCTTGTGGTGTTATGATAATATCAGAGATTTTTTAAATGGCCAAATTTTAGAACTCGTTCATAAAGAATTCATTTAGATTGTCGACCCTTAGTCTGGGTAAAGACTCGCTGAACACTGAGTCGTATTGGGACTTTAGTATCTCACTTATTTCTTTTCTGTCATCTGTGTAGGTCCCATCTCGCCTAAGCAGGGGCCCAATACTGGATGTTGTTTTTTCCTTAGATTTAGCATAAGAGAAGAAGTATTTTTATTTTTTTTTCAATTTCCTTTATGGATTTTAGTTCTTCCTGAGATTATTGTTCCTGTAAGATTCCTTAAGCTTAAGTTCGATATTTGCTATCTCGCTGACCAGTGCCTCCCTTCATATTTCAGATATATTGGCCCCTCTCAGCAGCTCTGTGATTCTTCGCCTTCATCTGTATAGGGAGCGTCTCACTCTTTCTAGTTTACATCTTCTCATTCTTTTTCTTAATGGAATGTGCCTTGAGCAGATCTCAAGAGCCACATAGTTAATTTTTCTAAGCAAAGGTTCGGATCCGAATTTTGGGAAGACACCCTCATGACTGATCACATTTTGTTGGTCAGGAGCCCTGTGCATACATGTCTGTACCTCTATTATGTTGTGATCTGAGTGTATATATATTATATATATATATATATATATATATATATATATATATATATATATATATATATATATATATGTATATCGAGTTAGTCAGAGTTTGTTGATCGCTGACAAGGTTAGCTGATAACCTCTCATGCCACAAACTTGTGTCGTGGTAAACACGTCTGCCCTTTAACAACTTCAATTCCACATGAACAAATATATATTTTTCTCTCTCCTGAGAGTTCTTAGTGGAGAAAGGGATCAATCTCGATTGATCCCGAGGTTTCCAATAGCACTAGAACCCAACCTTTTTATTGGATAATGATATTTTTTACCATCTGTTGTCTCTAAACAGTAGTCACTGTGAGACTTCACTCATTCCACCCTTCGAAGTTAATTCTTTACTGGCAATCGTTCTCGCTGGCTCCCCGGTGCTTCTTGCATCAAATACCAACTTTATGCGTCGCATACCCTCCATTTATATATCTTATTTACACGGCTACCACGGCCTTTAGCTCCTCGACAGCCTCGTGACATTTATCTGGTCACAGCGAAAGTTTGTTCAGGTCTCCCCCAGGTGTCAGCTTATTCAAGAGACCATTCTTACGATAGAAGATATTTTGGAGAATTTCTGTTTGATACTGTCCAGAACGCTGTGAGTTTGTAGTTTTTTGTGTGAAAATGTAAGACATTAATTATTATTATTATTATTATTATTATTATTATTATTATTATTATTATTATTATTATTATTATTATTGTTGTTGTTGTTGTTTTTTTTTTATATTATTATTATAATTATTAGTATTATCATTATTACTATTATTATTATTCTTACCATTATTATTATTATTATTGTTATTGTTGATTGTGTTAATATATTATTATTATCATTAAAATTATTATTTTTTATATATTATTATTATTATTCTTTTTTAATTAGTATTATTACTACTACTACTACTACTCCATTAAAACTTACTACTATACTACTATTATACAACTGTTTGCTTGTCTATTCTTACTTTACTACTACAGTTATAGTACTATTACTACTCTACTTCTATTGATACTACCAACTACATACTTCTACTACTATTACTTTTACTGCTACTACTACTACTGCTACTGCTACTGCTACCACTACAACTACTGTTATAATGCTCTGCACCACCAGTGTCTCGACTGCTTCAAGGACATCGACTGCATTAATTATTTAGGTGACAAAATGGAATTAGTGAAACTTCATTATTTTATGAACTTGTTGTCAAATTATTTGTTCCAGATAACTGAGTCTACCACACCGCTCTCATTTACAGCTTATAATACCTCAGTAAACCATACCTAGTTCATTTATTACCCCTTAAACCTTAATAAACCTCCACTCCCTCATGTATTGCTCCTGATACCACTATAAAATATAATTACCGTCTTTATTTTACCCCCTAATACCTCAATAAACCACCCCTCCCTCAGTAATCACCCCTTATACTGCCACAAAATATCCTTACCTTCTTTACTTCCCCCTAATACCTCAATAAACCACCCCTCCCTCAGAAATCACCCCTTATACTGCAACAAAATATCCTTACCTCCTTTACTTCCCATACCTCAATAAACCACCCCTCCCTCAGTAATGACCCCCGATACCTCACTAAACCATACCTACCACATTTATTACCCCCTCCCCTTCCTTCCCTCCCTGTCAATAAACCACACCTGCCTCACATCAGTGGGTAACAGACCAACGTTAATTTATTCATAAAACGAAATAAACAGGTCACTAATTTCCGATCTGAGAGAATCCGATTAAAGTATCACAGAAACTAACCTGACATATTTATAAAAGAATGTAAATATTCTTCTGTTTAGGTCATTGTTAGTTTTTTGTGAGTTTTAACTGGTGATTTTTTTATATGTTTAAATTTTATTGTAGTTGCTGTTGTTTTGGTTAATTCATTTTTTAAAGTTTTCTTTTTATAGAAAGTGTTTTATAACTGTTGTTTTTTGTTAGGGCTGTTATTATTATTGTTTTATATTGTATATATATATTATTATATTATTATTATTATTATTATTATTATTATTATTAAACTAGCATTATTATATAATTATTATTATTATTATATATATATATATATATATATATATTATTTATATATTATTGTAACTAATAATACAAAACATCTCATTTACTTTCTAAACATTCTTCTCTACAACGAAGCATTTCCCAATAACGAAATAATGATGTAAATGATGATTCTAATCCAATTATTACTGCAGAAGAAATCATGATGATTGCAGAAATATTATTACTGTAGAAGACTTCAAGGCGACTGCAGACTAATCATTATTGCAGGAGACGTCATGATGATTGCAGGCCAATTATCTTATCATTGCACGAGACACTGCTATAGTATCAAGTAGGTGCCCATGATACTTGTGGTTCGTAAATTAGACACACGTACAACACTTAGGTATCTTTACTGAGGAAACGTTTCGCCACACAGTGGCTTCATCAGTCCATACAAAGGAGAAGGGCTGAGGGACTGATTCCTTCGAACTCCTCCTGTTCTTCACCATTCTCCTTTGTATGGACTGATGAAGCCACTGTGTGGCGAAACGTTTCCTCAATAAAGATACCCAAGTGTTGTACATGTATCTAATTTATCAACCTGACGGTTCTCTGAACCATTTATCTACATACTTGTGGTCCGTGGGTATCAGTCACATTGATGCGACTGATTCCCACTGACTCAAAGCAATCCCTGGTATCAGACCGGGCCAAAGGAACGATGAATTCCCAGGATTTCACGCATCCGAACACTAAAGCGAAAAGGAAATAAATTTCCCGTGATATATATATATGTATATAGTGCACTAACATGTATAATTATACTTTACCTTCTATATCTGTGGACAGAAAAAAACTAAGATTCACGATATCAGGTTAAAAAAATATTATAATTTTTATACAAAATTATATAAATAAAAGAGAGTTCGAACTTAGGTTACGTGTTCAAGTTTTAATCTTTGTGATCTTCTAGTTAAGTTCTTGCTTGATTATTTTCTGCAGAACTCTTATCTCAAAAAAAATTATTTTGCAGTGTTTCCGAAAAAACAAATTCGCATCACCTCAAACAACACACTTCCTTAATATCCACAGTATATTAATCTAGATTAATTAGGAAAAGTGAATTTTCAGTCTAGTGAAGAACCAAGATTTTTTTTTCTTTCAAACGCACTTTTTTCCACTGATTAACTTTCAATTTTTATTCACTAATCAACGTAATGTTGGTATTTTTCAACATGGTTTAGATCCCTGAGATTTAACCTTTGCTGCGGTGTTACCTGTTATTTTTATGGCGCTTGAGCTGTGGTGTTCGATGCGTGGGCAGTACCTCACGATACTTGGCTAGTACCTCACGATACTTGGCTAGTACCTCACGATACTTGGTTAGTACCTCACGATACTTGGTTAGTACCTCACGATACTTGGTTAGTACCTCACGATACTTGGTTAGTACCTCACGATACTTGGCTAGTACCTCACGATACTTGGCTAGTACCTCACGATACTTGGCTAGTACCTCACGATACTTGGCTAGTACCTCACGATACTTGGTTAGTACCTCACGATACTTGGTTAGTACCTCACGATACTTGGTTAGTACCTCACGATACTTGGCTTAGTACCTCACGATACTTGGCTAGTACCTCACGATACTTGGCTAGTACCTCACGATACTTGGCTAGTACCTCACGATACTTGGTTAGTACCTCACGATACTTGGTTAGTACCTCACGATACTTGGCTAGTACCTCACGATACTTGGCTAGTACCTCACGATACTTGGCTAGTACCTCACGATACTTGGCTAGTACCTCACGATACTTGGTTAGTACCTCACGATACTTGGTTAGTACCTCACGATACTTGGCTAGTAACTCACGATACTTGGTTAGTACCTCACGATACTTGGTAGTACCTCACGATACTTGGCTAGTACCTCACGATACTTGGCTAGTACCTCACGATACTTGAGCTTGTGTACCTCACGATACTTGGCTAGTACCTCACGATACTTGGCTAGTACCTCACGATACTTGGCTAGTACCTCACGATACTTGGTTAGTACCTCACGATACTTGGCTAGTACCTCACGATACTTGGTTAGTACCTCACGATACTTGGCTAGTACCTCACGATACTTGGCTAGTACCTCACGATACTTGGCTAGTACCTCACGATACTTGGCTAGTACCTCACGATACTTGGCTAGTACCTCACGATACTTGGTCTAGTACCTCACGATACTTGGCTAGTACCTCACGATACTTGGCTAGTACCTCACGATACTTGGCTAGTACCTCACGATACTTGGCTAGTACCTCACGATACTTGGTTAGTACCTCACGATACTTGGTTAGTACCTCACGATACTTGGCTAGTACCTCACGATACTTGGCTAGTACCTCACGATACTTGGCTAGTACTCACGATACTTGGCTAGTACCTCACGATACTTGGCTTGGTACCTCACGATACTTGGTAGTACCTCACGATACTTGGTAGTACCTCACGATACTTGGTTAGTACCTCACGATACTTGGCTAGTAACTCACGATACTTGGCTAGTACCTCACGATACTTGGCTAGTACCTCACGATACTTGGCTAGTACCTCACGATACGTGGGAAGCTCCTCACGATACTTGGCTAGTACCTCACGATACTTGGCTAGTACCTCACGATACTTGGCTAGTACCTCACGATACTTGGCTAGTACCTCACGATACTTGGCTAGTACCTCACGATACTTGGCTAGTACCTCACGATACTTGGCTAGTACCTCACGATACTTGGCAAGTACCTCACGATACTTGGCTAGTACCTCACGATACTTGGCTAGTACCTCAGGATACGTGGTTAGTACCTCACGATACTTGGCTAGTACCTCATGATACTTGGCTAGTACCTCACGATACTTGGCTAGTACCTACGATACTTGGCTAGTACCTCACGATCTTGGCTAGTACCTCACGATACTTGGCTAGTACCTCAGATACTGGTAGTACCTCACGATACTTGGCTAGTACTCACGATACTTGGCTAGTACCTCACGATACTTGGTAGTACCTCACGATACTTGGCTAGTACCTCACGATACTTGGCTAGTACCTCACGATACTTGGCTAGTACCTCACGATACTTGGCTAGTACACGATACTTTGCTAGTACTCGATATGGCTAGTACCTCACGATACTTGGCTAGTACCTCACGATACTTGGCTAGTACCTCACGATACTTGGCTAGTACCTCACGATACTTGGCAAGTACCTCAGGATACGTGATTAGTACCTCACGATACTTGGCTAGTACCTCATGATACTTGGCTAATACCTCACGATACTTGGCTAGTACCTCACGATACTTGGTTAGTACCTCACGATACTTGGTTAGTACCTCACGATACTTGGCTAGTACCTCACGATTCTTGGCTAGTACCTCACGTTACTTGGCTAGTGCCTCACGATACTTGGTTAGTACCTCACGATACTTGGCTAGTACCTCACGATACTTGGTTAGTACCTCACGATACGTGGAACGTTCCTCACGATACTTGGCTAGTACCTCACGATACTTGGCTAGTACCTCACGATACTTGGCTAGTACCTCACGATACTTGGCTAGTACATCACGATACTTGGCTAGTACCTCACGATACTTGGTTAGTACCTCACGATACTTGGCTAGTACCTCACGATACGTGGGAAGCTCCTCACGATACTTGCCTAGTACCTCACGATACGTGGTTAGTACCTCACGATATTTGGCTAGTACCTCACGATATTTGGCTAGTACCTCACGATATTTGGCTAGTACCTCACGATATTTGGCTAGTACCTCACGATTCGTAGAGAGTACCTTACAGTACATGGGTAGTACACTACTATACATGAACAGTTCCTTACTATACACGGGCAGTACCTCGCGATACTTGGAAAGTACCTTACGATACATGGGCAGTACCTTACTGTATGTGGGAAGTACCTCACGATACATGGGCAGAACCTTACTATTCTTTAAGCACCTCATCTCAAAACACACAGGTAAATCTCTCTCATTCTGGTCTTCTCACTATCTTAGCTCTCTCACTCTGCTACCAGAGGTCACTGTCACTATTTTAGTTCTCTCACACTGCTACGAGAGGTCACTTTCACTATTTTAGCTCTCTCACTCTACTACCAGAGGTCACTGTCACTATCTTAGTTCTCTCACTCTGCTACCAGAGGTCACTGTCACTATCTTAGTTCTCTCACACTGCTACCAGAGGTCACTGTCACTATCTTAGTTCTCTCACACTGCTACGAGAGGTCACTGTCACTATCTTAGTTCTCTCACACTGCTACCAGAGGTCACTGTCACTATCTTAGCTCTCTCACTCTACTACCAGAGGTCACTGTCACTATCTTAGCTCTCTCACTCTGCTACCAGAGGTCACTGTCACTATCTTAGCTCTCTCACTCTGCTACCAGAGGTCACTGTCACTATCTTAGCTCTCTCACTCTGCTACCAGAGGTCACTGTCACTTAACTGGTCATTATCTTACCTCTGAGAACTTCACACTTGTGAACGAGGCCTCAAGTGAACGCCTCCAACACAGCCAAACACTCGTTCACTCACTGAATTACACGTTCATGTGTTAGTTTATAAGTTTGTTAGTACGTTTATTTGGTTAAGTTCCACAACACTGTCATAACAGAGTGATATAAATTAACTTTAATTTTGTTTCTGCTTGTATGATTTTAATATAACATTTTCACTTATATATTAGCAGCAATATTGCTCATATATATATATATATATATATATATATATATATATATATATATATATATATATATATATATATATATATATATCTTCCTTTTCTCTTTTATTTACTCTGTCCTCCTTCTCTCTCACTCTCCATTTATATTTCTTCCCCTTCCTCGCTCTTTCTCTAGGGAGATTTCCCCAGCGTCTCCCTTCTCTCCACTCCCTACCGGCCACCATCTCCATTAACAAGGAAGGCCAGTGGTTCACTAACTCTCCCTAGCTCTTCCTTTCTCCCCGCCAATGGGCTTGGTGTTTTCCCCCGCCAAGTGGACATTCCTTCCCTAACTCCACGGTAATCCTTGCGTAAAGTGGGAATTCTTAAGGGAAACTTTCCTCCGGATCTTTCCCCGCCTTTCAGAGATCTGCACGCTCTTTTGTTTTGTTTACCCAAGTATTCTTTTGTTTACATAATTGTTCTTTTGTTTACGTAACTGCTCCTGTCCTTAACTAACAGTTGCTTTACTTACGAATTTCTTCTTTTGTGTTTATAACTGTTCTTTCGCTTGACTATCTGTTGTTTTGTTTACGCAACTGTTCTCTTTGTTTACCTGACTGTCAATTGTTTTTCGGTTTGCTTATTTTTAATATAATCAGAGTGAAACACTAAACCTGTAGAAGTCAGTGAAGGAAAAAAAAAAAGGGGAAAAGAAGGTTTTAAGTTTTAGGGGCATGGACAGCCAACAGGCTTGTGTGAGTGTGTTAGATACGAGTGGAGGCTAGTGGCTTTTTTTATGACTTGACGTGCCGTTGAAGGGATTCAGGAAAATCGGTTAGCAGGACTTGAGTCCTGGAGGTGAAAAGTACAGTGCCTGCACTCTGAAGAAAGGTGGACATATTTCAGTTTTGGGGGTCATCTGAACTGCTATGTTGGCGCCCTTCTAGCAAGACAGTGATTGAATGAATGGCAGTGAAAGTGTTTTCTTCTATATCGAATCACCCTCCCTCTTGTATGTTTATGGTGAGATGTATTGATTACAACATTAGTAAGAACTCAGTAACAGAGGGGTCACTGTAGTAGGCCTGGGTAGCAGCACAATAGGCCCAAAGAAGCACAAACACGAAAGACACAAACAAACCACCGTAGAAATATCTTCATTCTGAACATGTTCCTGAGTTCCTGGAAGCAACACAGTGCTAGGAGCAACACAGTGCTAGGAGCAACACAGTGCTGGGAGCAACACAGTGCTAGGAGCAACACAGTTCTAGGAGCAACACAGTGCTAGGAGCAACACAGTGCTAGGAGCAAAACAGTGCTGGGAGCAACACAGTGCTAGGAGCAACACAGTGCTGGGAGCAACACAGTGCTGGGAGCAACACAGTGCTGGGAGCAACACAGTGCTGGGAGCAACACAGTTCTGGGAGCAACACAGTGCTGGGAGCAACACAGTGCTGGGAGCAACACAGTGCTGGGAGCAACACAGTGCTGGGAGCAACACAGTGCTCGGAGCAACACAGTGCTGGAGCAACACAGTGCTGGGAAGCAACACAGTGCTGGAGCAACACAGTGCTAGGAGCAACACAGTGCTAGGAGCAACACAGTGCTAGGAGCAACACAGTGCTAGGAGCAACACAGTGCTAGGAGCAACACAGTGCTAGGAGCAACACAGTGCTAGGAGCAACACAGTGCTAGGAGAAACACAGTGCTAGGAGCAACACAGTGCTAGGAGCAACACAGTGTTGGGAGCAACACAGTGCTAGGAGCAACACAGTGCTGGGAGCAACACAGTGCTGGGAGCAACACAGTGCTAGGAGCAACACAGTGCTAGGAGCAACACAGTGCTAGGAGCAACACAGTGCTAGGAGCAACACAGTGCTAGCAGCAACACAGTGCTAGCAGCAACACAGTGCTAGGAGCAACACAGTGCTAGGAGCAACACAGTGCTAGGAGCAACACAGTGTTGGGAGCAACACAGTGCTAGGAGCAACACAGTGCTAGGAGCAACACAGTGCTAGGAGCAACACAGTGCTAGGAGCAACACAGTGCTGGGAGCAACACAGTGCTAGGAGCAACACAGTGCTAGGAGCAACACAGTGCTAGGAGCAACACAGTGTTAGGAGCAACACAGTGCTGGGAGCAACACAGTGCTAGGAGCAACACAGTGCTAGGAGCAACACAGTGCTAGGAGCAACACAGTGCTAGGAGCAACACAGTGCTAGGAGCAACACAGTGTTGGGAGCAACACAGTGCTGGCAACAAGGGCTCACTTATCAACCCAGAAGAGAGCACCAGAAAACGGAGCGCTGACGTGCTTGTCTGCTAAATGAGTCTTCGACACTTGCGTCTCATTAAGACTTGGAGAGGAATGGCCACAAGTATTGTCGGAAGAAATTACTCGTGACACGGAGAAAACTTGTTAAGTGAGTCGTAGGTCAGCGGTGCAGCACTCAGCTTACAACCTAAGAGACCCGGGTTCAATCTGGGGCGTGAGGCGAGACTTATAGACAAGACCTCTTACACTTCTTGACAAAAGAAATTAGTGTTGCTCTGTCGACAGGATTAAAAATACACCGATTACAAAGCAAGATTTCATTGGGGCAACATTTCGCTCAATATAGAAATTTATCGACTTATACAAGGATACAAAACCAACGCATATATATGTTAAGGTAATGGGATTTAAAGAATATAGACAACACAAAGGTCATTAAGGCTGCTGCTACCTGTCACCTCTCCAACACCAGTTAAGAAAACTTTAATCCTTAAAATAGAAATTAGATTTAAACCCTCAGTGTATATACACTGAGAGACATACACCTTAGGTGTCCCCATGGTGTGTGTGTGTGTGTGTGTGTGTGTGTGTGTGTGTGTGTGTGTGTGTGTGTGTGTGTGTAAGACACTTCATATCATCCTGGCCAAGGGACATGGGCAGTGGTTTGACATTTATCTTACAGTCTGGAATTGAAACCCTCTGTGAATGTTTCTTGTGAACGTTTAGCAATCAAGGAAGAGGTTCCTCATTCAGAGAGAGAGAGAGAGAGAGAGAGAGAGAAGATAGAGAGAGAAGAGAGTGGGTGCATAGTTAAACCAAATAGCATAAGGTACATTATTA
>WNWK01004008.1:32500-47500 GCA_009830355.1 Cherax destructor | reverse complement strand
TATTTGAAAAGCGACGTTAATATTCCCTTTAAGTCATGTGGAAACTCTCCAAAAGTACCCCACTTTTGAGGGGGATCTTACGGCGACGTTTCGGTTCTTTTTGAGCGAAACCTTCCTAGCATGAAGACCAAAAAGGCACAATACCGTGACTGGAACAATACACAAATAACCCGCACAGAGAGAGAAGCTTACGACTTTGTAAATGGTCCAAGTCGGACCGAAACGTCGTCGTAAGTTCCTCCCTCCTATGTGCGGGGTATTTGTGTATTATTCCTAGCATGATGTGTTCCGCCCATCAGTGGAAATGGATGGCTTTTGATATGATCTTCTTAGCAGTGGCCAGTAGGCCTCCTGCAGTGCTCCTCCCATCTAATGCTCTCACGAAAATATGAGAATTTAGGAAGTCAGGATGAACAACTCTGTCAAGTTTTAATCCTCTTTCCCCTAATCGGAAAAGAGTTCAAATAAGGTTGGGCTTTAATTAATATTAAAACTAATGTTTTTTGACAGTTACGCGGATGTGGAAAAACAAGCGACGGAGAAATGTGAGTTTATTTCTTCCTCTATATTAGAATCATCATAAAAAAAAGTTGTAACTTTAACCAGGAAAGGACGAGAATCGAACTGGCCCTCATATTATTGGTATACAATACGTATAGGTTGATGAATTTACTAAGGGACTGACCACCTTCATTCAAGGCTGAAGGACTGAACGCCCTCAAATTACTTCTTCGCTTTTTCCACTGAAGAAGCTCGCTGCACAGGCGATCAGTAGAGTCTGACGCTTAGAGCGAAGGTTTGGTGAATTCTGGTCACCAGTGTAGCCCACAATTTGGGGAGTTAATTTTTGCCCTCTTCGACCCTCTTCTCCAAATTCAACACCTTGGGTTCTCCTTATCCTGAACATGTCCGACACATGTTTCTTCACATGCTCCGACACATGTCCGGCACATTCTCCGACAACTTATGCTTTCTACTAAGTGCCAGGTGGAAGATTCTTTCTTTACCCTACGAGATCGTCAACGTGCTTTCTTTTCCTTTCTCCCCAGTGATCTTTGCAACTTTCACATTATTATTACTCTCTACATTGCTCGCCTTAATTTGTACCTGTACTCTGCTACATTACAGAACACACTTCTCCGTCTTATCTCTTGAAGCCCTGGGTCCAAATTCTCTCTCTATGTCACTAATTCGTCTGTGGTCACATTTTCCCTATATCAACTTGACCCTTTTTGGGGTTTGGTGTTTCCGTTGCCTTTGTTTTACCCGGTCCTCGTGTTGCTAGTGACCCCGATTACCTCCTCTGACTGCTCTTGCCGGACTTACACTCACAGTATTCCTACCATCCATGGTGCTCTCATCTTTGTCTTTGAGAGACTTCCTTCCAAGAATCACCACCTTCCTCTTCGCTATCAACTTGCTCTGACATCTTAAAATCTGTTATTGATATTGTTATTCTTCCGTCTGACTAAGGAAGTATGACCTCCGGAAAGCCGACTGAAACTGTATTCTGTGATCTTGCCAAACGTATCTGTGTTATCTGTCCCTCTCTGTTTTAATTCTACGGTCTTCCTAAAACTCACAAACCTGGCATTCCTCTACGCGCCATTATTTCTCTCAGGGATCAAGCTCTCAACTTCTTGCAGCCTGGCTGGATAAAACTCTCATTCCTTTTAGTGGCTCTTTGTCTTCTCTTCACCTCCGTCACTATCAAGACTTCATTGAACGTGTATGACTACACTTTACGTGTTGGATGCTGAATCCTGATGTTGATTCTCTCTTTACTAATGTTTCTTGGTGATACCCTCAGTTTTCTCAGAATGAAAGCTAATAAAGAGTTACTTCGTCTTCTTAAGTCTACTAATGTCTTACTTGAACTTTATCAATATTATGACGATTCTAATTCCTTTTCATTCCAATTTAACATTTATTGTCAAGACTATGAGCTCAGCTCTGTCCCTTCTTCATGTAAACAATAATATAGATCATTCTGAAGTTGTTCTACTTCCTCTTTACGACAGGCTTTCCCCCCCGTCTACCGCTAACCTATGCAGAGCGATATGAACGTTCATAACTTTTCTTTCTATGCTCCTTCTGTCGAGAAAAGTGTTCTTGTTTCTTTCTTTCTCCATGCCCTCCACACCTGTTATCCTCATTTCCTTAACTCTGAAATTTCCACTCTTCTCAACTCATTCTCTGGCCTTCGTATATTTCCAGTTTCATAAACTCTACCACTCCCACGCTAAACTGGCTGCCTCCCACTCCCACGCTAAACTGGTTGCCTCCCACTCCCACGCTAAACTGGCTGCCTTCTCTCCTACACCAACTTCTCCCGTGAAAACTCCAGTACTCTGTCCGCCCTAAATTTCCAATCTACAAACCCTTAGCAACACCCTCCGCCCACTGGATACGAAACTTGCATTTCGTCAAACTTTATACCTCACAATTATCTCCTCCTGTTATTATGTTTCTAGTAACTGCTACTTTTCCTATACATTGTACTCTCCTATACATTGATTAAACCTGCGGCTCTATTTCTGATACGTTTAAAGAACACAAGTGAGGCGTTTAATGTGACCACAAATATATTGATGATTTCTGTCATGTTAATGATCATAGTCATCATCCTAGCTCGTCCTCTGGTAAAACTATCCACTCTTCTAGCCTTCACAGACACCATCTTGTTGAATCGGTCCTGGGAAACAAAATCCTAACGTGAATTTCACACACATTTTTTTTTTTACAGTAGAAGCTTGTCTTTTTCTGTCTGTGCATTGGCAAATGCTCTGCTTCTCAGGACTCTTGTGATCTTTGCCTTATCTTCACTTTTTCTTTTGACCTGTCTTCTTTATTTCTTCTCCTTTCCTGTCTTCTGATTGTCTCCAAGGTTGCTTCTTGTTTTCTTACCTGGCCTTGGCCAACAGTGACACTGTGATGCTTCTCTTTACTCTGTGTGTCTTGTTGACGTGTCGGAGGGTGACGTTACCACCTCCTCCGATTATGACTTAATTTATCTCCACTACTACTACCACTACACTACTGCTACTACTACACTACTACTACTGCTACTACTACAAGTACTACTACTACTGCTGCTGCTACTACAACTACTACTACTGCTACTACTACTACAACTACTAATATTACTCCTACTGCTGCTACTACTACTACTCCTACTAATATTACTACCACTACTACTATTACTACAATTACTACTACTTCTACTACTATATTATTACTACTACTACTACTGCTTTATGTCTACGATTTTTTTTTAATTTGTGTTTCAGAGAAACAACAAGTTTCACCTGATGGTTTTAAGGGAACTGGAAACGAAAGTGACCAGACCAACAATCGATTAGCTAAAAGAAACTGAAAGCATTTTTTTAAACAATTGCGCATTGTGTTTGGATTGTGCATACGTAGTTTAAACAATTACACATTTTAGGTGTGACCGAAGAGCCTCTTACCCGATCGGTCTGTTTACCTTCCTCCCTTTTCAGGGGAAAGATTAGAGCAACAGGTCTGAGTCCATGGTTTTAGCAATAGAGACAATTTGCAGTTCTAAGCGTCATTTCCGCATTCAGTGACCCAAATTTAGTAAGAAATAACTAGTTTTATACCCGAGACATTTTTTCCTGTAGATCAGTATTGTCTATGTTATGGCTTCCCATGATGTACAGTTATTATTTGCAAATATTTTTCCCTTGCCGGATAATTAGAATGGAAAAAAATTGCCATAAGTCTGCAAAAATCGCTCAGAAAACGCAAAAAATATATATAATTCATTTTATGTAATATTATACAAATTTAACATGGCCATGATATCACTATATGCAAAACAACCACTGAAAAAAAAATTTCGAACATCCGACATCAAGAACCTGTTCCTTGATAATATAAGAAATCTATTACATCACCATCAAAATATGTATACATAGTTTGATGGCGCTGTAATGGATAATTGTCAAAGTTCAATTTTCTTGAAAAGTTTCCAGCCGCTAGTGTATAGCAGATATGTAGTGGATACTTTTTTTTTATCTTTTTAGTGCCCTACACATGCTAAGTTATTTTTTGGTTATTTAAATAATCATCATCCAAATTTATAATTTATTTTGAATTTTTTGGTTAATTGGGTTTAAAGCCTATCGGCTGCACGAGGGTCAATGGCTGCATGTCACCTGTTCACCACCAGTCAAGAATAACTTAATGCCTAAAATAGGGATTAAAATAAACTGCCAGTGTATATACACTGGTTTTACCAGGTTATATACATCTCGCTGTATATAACCTGGTGCAGAGCAAACCTCAGTAGACGAGGCAGCTCAGGCCTCCACGAGGCAGCTCAGGCCTCCACGAGGCAGCTCAGGCCTCCAGCTGTTGAACACCTGAGTAAATCACTCAGCACAAAAACACCTTCGAGGCAAACCAGCATTATTTTTTTTGTCATTGGAGAGGACGCAGATGCGCGCTACCACTCTAGGATAAACACATATTTCCAGGTTCTGGCCAGCTGGTCTTCAGACGAGGAGCTGAGGCTGGCAGACTCTCTCATTACCCTCTTATCAACACAAATACCAACACTTGCGAACTTGTATATTGTTAATAAGATGGCACTTCTGTAGTTTTAATATATTCATAGATTTCTTCTAATTTCAAAAGTTTTTTTCTATGAAACTGGTAGTTTTTACTCTTTGTAAAGGATTGCTCACTCATGATAGACCTGAGGATGAGAACATATATGTTTTGAAACACTAGCAATCACTATGCTCGCCTTGTATTACTCAATCGATTTCTGACCCCTCAAGGGAGGTAGGTGCCTTGATATCTCTAAGGTGTTCTTGACTCAAGGAATTTCAATTATACTCACTTTATTTGTATGGAGCCTGAATGCCTCCTATTCTTCCCCAAGCGCTCTGTAGCCCCTACTAGTTTATCGCCTCCAATATACATACATATATATATATATATATATATATATATATATATATTTAATATATATATATATATATATATATATATATATATATATATATATTATAATATATATATATATATAATATATATATATATATATATATATATATATATATATATATATATATATATATATATATATATATATATATATATATATATCATTGCATAAGATAAAACATTTAAAAATAAATTTAAAGTAGCTGGGATTTTGGATTAATTTGGATTAATGGGGAAGATAACAAGGTGTGAGATGAATCGAATCGACTACCGTGAGACAACAATGTTTCGCCATTAAGGATTACTGGAAATAAGAAGAGCTGTTGGAAGGCGAGAGGTAGTTCCTGGAAGGTAGGAGAGAGCCACTGAGAGACTGAAGAGAGGAAGGAGCCACTGGAAGGAAGGAGCCGCTGGAAGGAAGGATGATGCCCCTGAAAGAATGCAGGAGTTTTGGCAGGAGGAGGGGGCGCTGTAAGACAGGAGGGAGCGGTTGAAAGATTTAAGGGAGCCGTTTGAAGGAAGGCAAGGCTTTTGGAAGGAAGGAGGAAGCCGTCAGGAAGGAGGAAGCCGTTAGGAAGGAAAGGAGAGAGCCGCTGGAAGGAAGGAGGATGCAGCTGAACGGCAAAAACGGCAAAAGGGGGACTCTGGAGGTCTGGAAGGAGCCACAGCAAGGCAGGAGGAAGCCTCTGAAAGGTAACATGTAACCACTGGAAGTAAGGAGAGCCACTGTAAAAAAGTAAGGATTCACTGGAAGCAAGGAGGGAGCCTCTGGAACGTAGGAGAAAGCAGCTGAAAGGACGGAGAGCCACTGGAAGTTAAGAGGGAGCCGCTGGAATGAAGAAGAGCCACTGGAGGGAAGGAGAGAGCGAGCAACCTAGGGAGAGAGAGAGAGAGAGCATCTCTCGCGTGGTCTGGACTCTGGAAGCCTGCAATTGAGCATCTGGACCAGGCGAGGCGGCCGTTCTGCAGCAATATGAGCAGCGCTGTGGTTCCCCGCGTCAATAACAGTCTTATCTGCTTCGACGATTATCTCCCTCGCTCCTCCCTCCTCCTCCCCATCCTCCTCCTCCTTCTCCTCCCCATCCCCCGACACTGTCTCTCAACCTCCTGCAGGTGATCTTGTGGTGGGAAGACGCCAGAGATGTGGAATTTGTAAGCAGTTATCTGCTTCACACGCGGCTTATGCCTCGCCATTGATGTGGGCTCCAGCGAAGATGCTGCCATTGTTCCTCAGCTAATTTATCAATCTATCTATGAACTTCTCTCTGTTTTCGGTCATATTTGCATTTGTGTATCTGCCTATTTTTGGACCTACATACATTTCTATTCGCTTGGAACTATGTCTGTATTTAGATCAAATTCGTCTCTGTCTGTAGACCTGATCTGTTTGTCTGTTTATCGTACGTCTGTCACTTTTTTGGGGGGTTCCCTACTTGCCTGCCCAGTATCGCTGTATAGCTGGAAGAATATATTTAAATGAATAGATTATGGAACATATTCTTAGAAAAATGTGGAAGTGTTTCCATGGAAACCAAAATTTTGAGGGGGGAAGAATATAGGAGAGAAATGTGAGTTCTCAAAGTGTTTTTGTCCCTTCAAGCATAGGTGTTTTTGATCTGAGGAAGCAGAGTTGCCTCCCATTTCCCAGGTGCTGTGGGAACCCTATGGGGTTAGTGTTCAACACGTGAATAAAATACTAATGCTAATAATTATAATAATATTAATTATTATTATTATTATTATTATTATTATTATTATTATTATTATTATTATAGTAGTAGTAGTAGTATGAATACTACTATTATTACTTTTTTATTAATGACAATAATAATAATAATAACTCCAGGATGACCTCACATTATTGCCAGGTCAACAAAAAAATGCAGAAATCTGAAATTTTTCTAAAATTTAATTTTACTCTCAGAGATTATCCCTTTTGGCAACACTGCTGCTGATGCGAAACGTTTTCGACACTACTGACCTTGGGGCGAAGCGTTCTGGCAATACTGGTTCAAGGGTGAAACGTTTTGGCAATGCTAGTCGTCGCGTGAGACCTCTTTTTTATGCTTAAAAATGGGTGCAAAGATATATTTATGGAGGATAATTCTCGGAATTTCACAGAGTGAATTTCCTGATTGAATTTCGAGAGAAAAGAAAAAAGAAAAAAAATAATACTGGGTCCCGAGACTCCTCAACCAGCGAGAAGGTTCACTGTAGCGACGCTCCTCTTCCCCTCGAGCGAAACGTCGTTATCATAAAGATTCAGAATACTTCTGTGTGTTGATTCACTTATCTTCTGGCAGCCCCGTCCTTCTGCCTTCTAAACATGGGGACTGATAGGCTCTGAAAGAAACCTTGTGGAGCCTTTTTCACCTAATATATAATATATATATATATATATATATATATATATATATATATATATATATATATATATATATATATATATATATATATATATATATATATATATATATAATGTAACAAATTAACTTACCTGAATTTGCTTAGATAGTGTTTCTAATTGTAAATGGTGGAGCTGGTCCACGGGGGAGCTGGTCCACGGGGGAGCTGGTCCACGGGGGAGCTCCGGCTGACAGGTGGGGGTCGTGCCTCAGGAGTGAGACGGGGAAACCCTGTACAAACACTTCCTGAAGAATTCCTTGGTATAAAGGAGAAGTTTTGGGTTGCAGCTAGTGACACAGCACCCAGCCACAACCACCACCACCACCACCACCACCACCACACCACCACCACCACCACCACTCCTCCACCCACTTCATGGAGGCACCATATCCTTCAAAACTTTCATATTATAGTCGAGTCAAACGCTTTGCTTCCAGTTTTGGATCGAAGGAAAAATACTCAGAGTTTTCTAATCTTAACCTGCGCTGTATTCTGATTTTTCATGGACTAATTGTTAGTCTTTTTTTTTTAGCAATTATTCTCTGGTTTATTAAGTATTCCAGCTACTAACATTTAATTCTTTATTCACAATTGCCATTAACATTCTAATTATTTTTATCAAGAGTTCTCAATAGGCATATTTTAACGTTCGTTTTTCACCACTCAATATACGGAGGTCTGTTCTTACAAGGATTCCGATATCAAAATAGTCAAGAGATTCATTATTTTTGTCGACGATGTTTCGTCTACGTCATATTCCGTCTACTTGACGCTCACGACAGGACTTATAAAACGTCCTCTTTTCGGGGTGGGCCTTTTGCTGGAGTGAGAATGTGTTTGGGCCTTTCCCCTCCCCTAGCGCTGGCAACAAATTGTTTCGTATCCCGGCGGAATGGGCTCCATACCCAGCCACTGATGGAATGGGTTCGGTACTCTAGTGCAGTGGGTTCCGTGCTCCGCGTGTGGCCGTACCCGCTACTTGGGTGAACCCGGGTTTGTTTCCGCGTGCAGCTATAACCCTTTTTCCAGCTCGTTCGAAACTCAGGCGACGTTTGCTAAGTAAATAAATAAAAAAAGAATTGAGTTTCCTGTCCCCGGTTTGTGGGAGTTATACGAGGCTCTCTTTCTTTTTTGGGCCCGAACGATGATAGCAGTGAGTGAGGGAGAGAGTGAGTGAGGGAGAGAGGGAGTGAGAACCAGGTGAGAGCTAGCGTATATCTCACTTGGTGGCCTCCCACCAACTGACTGCTTCTACACTCCACCACGCTGCTGCTGCTCTGCTGCTGCTGCTGCTGCTGCTGCTGCTGCTACCACTCCCTCACTGGGATCGACTCCTCCCTCCCACTTTCTCGCCCCTCCCTCCCTGCCCCTCCTTCTCGTTTCCTTACTTCACTCTCTATCCTTCCCTTCTTTCTTTTTCCCTTTCTGCCCCTATTCTTCCAATTTTCTGCCAGTTACCTCTAGGGATTGTCGTAAATTCTTTCTTTTTCTCTCCTTTACCTCTTCCTCCTCCTCTTCTGTCTAACTCTCCTCCATTTCTGATTTTATCTCCTGTCAAAAGACCCGCCCACTTAAGACCCATCCGCCCATCTGGTTCCCACCCACCCCTGATGTTAAGCTCCTCCCCTGACCCACCCACTCACCTGCTTGGCCCACCCCAGAACCCACCCACTCACCTACTGTAGCCTTGGGATAAACCCACTGCCCACCTCACTTACCCCGCCCACCTCGTCCTCTATCTCCACCCAGAAGCCCTCCCACACGCCCACCCATCTATCCACCCACCCACATATCCACCCACCCACCTAATAACCCACCACAGTCTTGGGATGAATCCACAATACATCACGTAACTTACTCATCCAATCAGTTCATAACATCAGTCCATCACTCCCATATTTACTTCTTCAAATTAAAGGCAAAACTCCTGCTTCGTAGAGTATGCAGAACCAGTAGGGAGCCCACATGTGATTATGTCCAAAAACTGGAAAGAAAGTGTAAATATAAACTGAGACTAATCCCAGGGCAAATAATACCTATGAAGAGAGATTACTAGAACTGAAACCGATGGAACTAGAAACCAGAAAAAACAGGTGAGATGTGATTACGACGTACACGATATTTCTAAAACGTGACTGGGTAAACAAATATGCAGAAATGTTAGGAGAAATTGCATCAGCATCAAGGTGAGGATGGGTTAGAAAGTTAAGTGTGGCGGGGGAAGAAGTGGTCGATATAAACTCTATACACAGTTGTAGGAAAAGGTATGAGCATGTTCAGAACCAGATTGGGAGTTGAAATTCGAGCACTAACAATTGTAAATGTGTGATTGCAAAAAGGTGAGTACACACATACACACACACACACACACACACACACACACACACACACACACACAAGGGCCCGGGTTCAATTCCCGGCGGGGCGGAAACATTTCGAAGTGTTTCCTTACACACACACACATACACACATACATACAACAGGCCTAGTGTCAAATCGACATGTGCCTAGGACAAAATGGTAACTAACTAACACACACACTACAGAAACACTATTACCAGCAACACATATAATTACTCTCTCAATTATTACCTAAACTGGGAACTGGAATCTTCTTCATCTGGAGCGATCATAAATTCCTGGAAGGCTTTCATCTTTGGCTGGTTGTAAATTAGGAATGGAGGATGGGGTGGGAGGGGCGGAATATGAGAGAGAGAGAGAGAGAGAGAGAGAGAGAGAGAGAGAGAGAGAGAAGAAAGAAAGAGAGAGAAAGAGACAGATACAGAGTACATGAGAACAACAGATAGCACAAGACTTTTCAGTGCACTGCGAAGTTATCTTCTTGTGCTATATGTTGTTCTAATGTACTCTGTCTGTCAAATATATATATATATATATATATATATATATATATATATATATATATATATATATATATATATATATATATTCTATGTGACCTTAATTTATAAACAAAATACATTAACAAAGGTACAATGGGTAGGAGAACATAAATAACATCTCAGAGCCTACATCACAAATATATCTTCCAGTTCCCCGGCGGTGGACCGCGTGCCCTGAAGCATTCCCCCTCTGGATAGCAACACTGAGTCTCTGAAAGAGGAAGCTGGCCACTCTGTGGTCCTTGTTTATTTTAGTCTTTATTTTAATGATACATGGAATATGTGTTTACATACTGATAAGTACAGTTATGATGAAGAATTTCCTTACAATGTCAGTAGAAATTTCATTTATTTAAGTTCTGGAGTTGCTGGAGGTCCTTAGACGTCGGTTGGGAGTCCGAGGTACAGCAGGCGTTTCCTCTCTGGATCGCCTCTCTGGATTCATGGCCGTAGTAAACATCATCATTTTTACAAACGTTTCGGAACTACAAGTACCATCATGTGTACCAAAATATTCTTGAACAATTTGAAACAAAATGGTGAAGTTAAAATATAACTTAGGTACACAACTCTAACACCATTAAAAAAACTAACTTAACCCAAGTGCTAACTCAGACTTCTAAACTCCCTCATTAACAGTAAAATCTGTGAGTGAACAAATATATGGTTATAATGGAGGTGTTCAGTTGAAATATTATTATCGTTATATACAGTGATCCAGAGATGATGAAGCTTAGTCTCGTTGAAGTTGAGGTCACACCTGTGAAGTTGAGGTCACAATTGTGAAGTTGAGGTCACAATTGTGAAGTTGAGGTCACAATTGTGAAGTTGAGGTCACAATTGTGAAGTTGAGGTCACAATTGTGAAGTTGAGGTCACACCTGTGAAGTCGAGGTCACACCTGTAAAGTTCTCAGAGTTAATAGGATGGTTGTGAAGGCTGGTACTGTGTGATTCACGATATGTATGAGGTAAGGTGTGTCAAGTTTGGTGAGGTACTGCCCATGTATCGTGAGGTACTGCCCACGTATCGTGAGGTACCGCCCACGTATCGTGAGGTACCGCCCACGTATCGTGAGGTACCGCCCACGTATCGTGAGGTACCGCCCACGTATCGTGAGGTACCGCCCACGTATCGTGAGGTACCGCCCACGTATCGTGAGGTACCGCCCACGTATCGTGAGGTACCGCCCACGTATCGTGAGGTACCGCCCACACATCGAGCACTACAGTACAACATTTAAACAAATAAACAACAGCTGATCTTATACCACAAAACGTAGTAACCACACTTATAAAAAAAGGTGCCAATATTATGTTGACTAGTGAATACAAATTGAAAATTAATCCGTGGAACGAAGTGCTTTCATATATTGCGATATTCCTTACGAATGTATAAACTCTAACATATTTCTTGACCAAATTACATAAACAAGACAATCCAATACGACCAGTAATGTCTTCTATCGAAACCCTCAATTATAACCTTGCCATTTTTTTTACCTCAATTATTGTCCCCACTTACAAAACAGTTAAGAAGAAAAAGACAAATCGTTTAATTTATATTTGCAAGACTAGATGTAGAATTATTATTTACGAATGATCCCTTGAAAAAAAGGGTTATGAGTATTCTTTTACATTCATCAAGAACAACGTAATATATTGAAGTACTCCAGAGATTAGTGGCCAATTTGTGTTCAATAATCAAGGTAAAACCGGTACTTTATTTTCCAGAATTTGAAATATCTGCTGCAAATATAAACACGGATATTCTTGCTGCAACTATAATATGAACTAGTAGTGAGGTCTATATCTTTACTAGGGGTGGCTTTGTCCAGGGTGAGCATGGTTTGTCCAGGGTGAGCATGGTTTGTCCAGGGTGAGCCTGGTTTGTCCAGGGTGAGCATGTTTTTTTCAGGGTGAGCATGGTTTGTTCAGGGTGAGCATGGTTTGTTCAGGGTGAGTATGGTTTGTTCAGGATGAGCATGGTTTGTTCAATATGAGCATGGTTTGTTCAGGGTGAGCATGGTTTGTCCAGGGTGAGCATGGTTTGTCCAGGGTGAGCATGGTTTGTCCAGGGTGAGCATGGTTTGTCCAGGGTGAGCATGTTTTGTTCATGGTGAGCATGATTTGCTCAGGGTGAGCATGGTTTGTTCATGGTGAGCATAATTTGTTCATAGTGAGCATGGTTTGTTCAGGGTGAGCATGGTTTGTTCAGGGTGAACATAGTTTGTTCAGGGTGAACATGGTTTGCTCAAGGGTGAACACGGTTAGCTGAGAAAAAGACAGAAACAATATAATGAGTTGAACTAACTCTCAGTCATTCTTCAAACACCTTTAATCAGAACCAGGGAATTGTCCAGTTAATAGGACCCCTGACTTACATGTACTTCATTGTGGGACCCCTGACTCACATGTACTTCATTGTGGGACCCCTGACTCACATGTACTTCATTGTGGGACCCCTGACTCACATGTACTTCATGGTGGGACCCCTGACTCACATTTACTTCATTGTGGGACCCCTGACTCACATTTACTTCATTGTAGGACCCCTGACTCACATGTACTTCATTGTGGGACCACTGACTCACATGTACTTCATGGTGGGACCCCTGACTCACATTTACTTCATTGTGGGACCCCTGACTCACATTTACTTCATTGTGGGACCCCTGACTCACATTTACTTCATTGTGGGACCCCTGACTCACATGTACTTCATTGTGGGACCCCTGACTCACATGTACTTCATTGTGGGACCCCTGACTCACATGTACTTCATTGTGGGACCCCTGGCTCACATGTACTTCATTGTGGGACCCCTGACTCACATGTACCTCATGGTGGGACCCCTGACTCACAAGTACTTCATGGTGGGACCTCTGACTCACAAGTACTTCATGGTGGGACCCCAGACTCACATGTACTTCATGGTGGGACCCCAGACTCACATGTACTTCATGGTGGGACCCCTGACTCACATGTACTTCATTGTGGGACCCCTGACTCACATATACTTCATGGTGGGACCCCTGACTCACATGTACTTCATGGTGGGACCCCTGACTCACATATACTTCATGGTGGGACCTCTGACTCACATGTACTTCATGGTGGGACCCCTGACTCACATGTACTTCATGGTGGGACCCCTGACACACATATATTTCATGGTGGGACCCCTGACACACATATACTTCATGGTGGGACCCCTGACTCACATGTACTTCATGGTGGGACCCCTGACTCACATATACTTCATGGTGGGACCTCTGACTCACATGTACTTCATAGTGGGACCCCTGACTCACATGTACTTCATGGTGGGACCCCTGACACACATATATTTCATGGTGGGACCCCTGACACACATATACTTCATGGTGGGACCCCTGACTCACATGTACTTCATGGTGGGACCCCTGACTCACATGGTCTTCATGGTGGGACCCCTGACACATGGTCCTCATCCCACACTACCCTCCTGACCTAACTCAATCAGGTTCACACCTCACGTCTCCTCACCTTCTCTTCCCACTATATACATCTATGCTTATCATGTACTCTCCAAGACTCTCAATAAAGCTTGTTTTGCAGCCGAAATAATGTCTCAATAAAGGTTTCCACTCTGCAATAGTGACCTTTTTTTATTGAGTTCGTCTTCTGAAAGGGCAGGCGCTTTCAGCTGTAATTGAAGCTTGGGTCTATTTGAAATAAGTCACTGTCTGACTTTTTTTTTGTATTATCATAGTTAATTTACGTTATCTATGATAATTGTACTTATGTGTTAAGTGTACATAAATAAACTTTCTTACTAAATTCAAGCTCAAGATCGTGTCGAGAGTTCAGCATGGACTCACTGGAGGTGGTTAGGACTCAGATGATTACAACGTCGGTATTAGGTGAGATCAGTTTTGATAAAAACTAGGAGGATGAAGAATGACTCAGAATTTAGCGAAATGTTGTTGGTAGTGGCGCTTAATACTGATTCCAAACTCAGTTTAAATCGTCGGTGTGCTTCTGTGTATTGTGTCTTTTTGGCCTTTTAGTCCAGCTTCAGGTAGCGTCCTCATGTGGCTACATACAGTTGCTAGCATTGCTAGTGTCGTTCCTCTGCCAGGCACATTCGTGTTCCCTGATTCTCCTATTTAAATCCCTTGAAGTTTCCCCAACGTAAGGTTCATTACACTTGTTTCCCCACCATGGCAATAGACACAAAATCGTAATAACACGATTGTAAACAAATCAGGGAACGGGTGGGGTTTGAATCCATGGGAAGTGAGTTCTAAAACTCACAGATCAGTGGGTTAATACACTGTCTTATGGGTTTTAGAATTCTCTACCATGAGTTCAAGTCCCGTCCGTTCCGTGACTTAACAGAAGCACACATGGGTATTATCATCGGATTCTTGTACAAGAATCGTATACAATACCGACAAGATGAAAATCAAACACATTTAATCAGTCTCTGAGCCTTGGAGGCTGGGGACTGATTACCTCATCTTTCGTATATAGTTCTACTGTCTTCCAATTATGCCCTTGAATTTGTATTGATAAAGCCACTGGTTGGCGGAACGTCTACAATAAAGATACCTAGATGTTACACATGTGTCTAATTTTCATTGGAATCTTTTTGAGACCTCACAGTCTCTCTCTCCCACCGCCAGTGTTACTCGAAGTAGAACGTGACTGCATCCACAGTCTTCATGGACC
>WNWK01004008.1:0-22500 GCA_009830355.1 Cherax destructor | reverse complement strand
TAATCAACGTTACACTAACTTTAATATCTGGAAGCAAAAAGTCGTAAGACGGATCCTGAGATACTTTGAGAAATGTTAAGAAATTTCTTATGACACATTAAACTGTTGGTGTTTGTCTCGTGTACAGCTTCCTCTTGATGTAAACAAATCAACATTTACTTCTGGGTTCCTAAGATGTGCAACACCTGGGGTGTCTCTATGGAAGAAATGTGTCTCAATTGAAGTTTTTTTTTTAATGCAATACTGAGAATAGTGAAGACAATGGAAGGTGTAAGAAGACTAATGTGCATCTTTCACTGTCTTCAGGATGTATTTTCTGTACTGCGTTGGAAAAACATGGGCACTGGTGGGCGAAACGTCTCAACCATAGAGATACGTAAGTGCTACACATGTGTCCTATGCAGCATCTTGTATCATTACTATTGTTTTGCATTACTATTATTCTTATAATTAGTATTATAATAATTATTATTATAATTATGTTATTATTATTATTATTATTATTATTATTATTATTATTATTATTATTATTATTATTATTATTATTATTATTATTATCATTATTATTATTATTGTTGTTGTTGTTGTTGTTATTATTATTATTATTATTATTATTATTATTATTATTATTGTTGTTGTTGTTGTTGTTGTTGTTATTATTATTATTATTATTACTTGTCTGATACGGTAAGTTTTAAGGTTATTCAAAGTAAGAGTTTCGTTAGGGATTCATAAATTCCCTTTCACTGCGAATCCCTCAGACGCATGCGCTAATTCTTAGCGTTTTTCAGCATTCAAGGGAAATAAAAACGACGAACACTTCTGAACGCCTTCGTAAAATAACAATTTTATCGTCATTTTCAACACAAGGAAAAATTATCACATTACAACGAGCGCCAGTCTAGAAAAGAGTCTGGCGATTTCCCGATATATATTTTTTTCCCCCTCTAGCTCAATGTATCACTTTGTAATCAAGAAATTTAAATTGGATTTGCATCGAAGCTAACATCCAGGGGAGGTAAAAATGGTAAATCGTTGTCTCCCCCCGTTGCGACCCCCGTGGCGACCCCCGTGGGAAATATGTTGCCAGCTAATGAGCCCTTATAAAAATATTCACAATTTTATATATGTTTTCTTGTCTTAATTTTGAAGGAATTTGGTTTACTACCTCAGTGTGTGCTGGAGGTGTATGTATAGCGTGTGAAGAAGATGTGAAGATGTAAAGAAGATAGTCTTAAAGGAGAGGGGGAAGGGGGCTTCTTGTGAGGAGAAACAGAAATCTGGTTTGAGATTCGTAACATTGAAGATTAGGCAGAAGTTTGCCTGCCCGGGGCTACCTATCTGACTTTTGGCTGCAGTTTATACGGGTGAGTGAAATATGCCCTTAACACTAGTGTGTGTGTGTGTGTGTGTGTGTGTGTGTGTGTGTGTGTGTGTCTATCTGTCAGTCTCTGTGTCTGTGTCTGCCTGTGTGTTTGTGCAAATGCTGACATTCACCAAATTATATTTATTATAGGTCGAGTACCAGCTCCTGACTCCACCTGTCAAACCTACACTCAACTATGTTTACCTACCTCTTAGCCGTCTTGTTCCTCTACCACACCTACTCCTGAAGCTGTGTATAGAATATGATATTACCCCTCTCTCCTCTAGCTTTCCACTTTCCCTTAGACCGAAAAACACTTCCTAACATCCCATATAATAATAAAATAATAATAATATTAATAATAATAATAATAATAAAAAATAATAATAATAATAATAATAATAATAATAATAATAATAATAATAATAATAATAATTAATAATAATAATAATAATAATAATAATAATAATAGTATTATTATTATTATTATTATTATTATTATTATTATTATTATTATTATTATTATTATTATTATTGATTTTCTGCTTCCATCCATGTCCTTTGCTTCTCATGTCAAATAGGTTCTCCTTATCCTCCGTGTCATTGTCTCTGGGTATCTTGCATGTCATAATCATGTCTCCTCTGGCAACTTCTCTCTTCAAGAGCAAAGTGAGCGAGGTAAAGCAAGGGGGAAGCAACAATGTGCAAGTCAAAGGAAAAGGAGAAGCCAAAGAGTTTCCACTTGGTGCAGTGAGAGAGGAAGTCAATTAGCTCTTTGTATGGAGGGAAGGAGCAGAAGCAAGTAGGAAGAAGAAAAGAGAAATGGGAGAAAGATGAGAAGTCAAATAGGATTAAGAAGAAGAGAAACCAAGAAGTAAAAAAAAAGTTAAAAAGTGAGAAGAAACGAGAAACAGATAAAGGAAAATATGAAATAAGAAGAGCAGAAATGTGTTAAGGAGAAGAATAAGACGGGGAAGAAGTAGCTATATAAAATGAGAACGAAAAAATGGAAGAAAAATTGACGAATGATATGGAAAAGGGAGAAACCGATTAGAAACAGGAAGAAAAATAAAAAAAATAACAATTTTAAGTCTAGTGAATAGATAAAAATAAAAGAGTAGGCACAGAAGAGGAAACAAAGAGGAAGAAGAGATTCAAGAAGGAACACAAAGATTGTTTACAGTGAATAATTCCTCTTAATGACAATGTTGCTTGACTGCGCTGTGTGTAGTAATAGTAGTAGTAGTAGTAGTAGTAGTAGTAGTAGTAGTAGTAGTAGTAGTAGTAGTAGTAGTGGTAGTGGTAGTAGTAGAAGTAGTATTGGTGGTGGTAGTGGTGGTGGTTGAGCATTTTTCTGAACAAACTGAACAATTATAATATTTGTTGTTCCTTCAGCGCAGTGGAACACTAAAGCCGATGTACTGTCTCCTAGATGCAACACTGTCTTGCTCCAGACCACACCAGACCTGCAGGCTCCAGACCACACCAGTCCTGCATGCTCCAGACCACACCAGTCCTGCATGCTCCAGACCACACCAGTCCTGCAGGCTCCAGACCACACCAGTCCTGCAGGCTCCAGACCACACCAGTCCTGCTGGCTCCAGACCACACCAGTCCTGCAGGCTCCAGACCACACCAGTCCTGCAGGCTCCAGACCACACCAGTCCTGCTGGCTCCAGACCACACCAGTCCTGCAGGCTCCAGACCACACCAGTCCTGCTGGTTCCAGACCACACCAGTCCAGCTGGCTCCAGACCACACCAGTCCTGCTGGCTCCAGACCACACCAGTCCTGCTGGCTCCAGACCACACCAGACCTGCTGGCTCCAGACCACACCAGACCTGCTGGCTCCAGACCACACCAGTCCTGCTGGCTCCAGACCACACCAGTCCTGCTGGCTCCAGACCACACCATTCCTGCAGGCTCCAGACCACACTAGTCCTGCTGGTTCCAGACCACACCAGTCCTGCTGGTTCCAGGCCACACCAGTCCTGCTGGTTCCAGACCACACCAGTCCTGCTGGTTCCAGACCACACCAGTCCTGCTGGTTCCAGACCACACCAGTCCTGCTGGCTCCAGACCACACCAGTCCTGCTGGTTCCAGACCACACCAGTCCTGCTGGTTCCAGACCACACCAGTCCTGCTGGTTCCAGGCCACACCAGTCCTGCTGGCTGCAGACCACACCAGTCCTGCAGGCTCCAGACCACACCAGTCCTGCTGGCTCCAGACCACACCAGTCCTGCAGGCTCCAGACCACACCAGTCCTGCTGGCTCCAGACCACACCAGTCCTGCAGGCTCCAGACCACACCAGTCCTGCAGGCTCCAGACCACACCAGTCCTGCAGGCTCCAGACCACACCAGTCCTGCAGGCTCAGACCACACCAGTCCTGCTGGCTCCAGACCACACCAGTCCTGCTGGTCCAGACCACACCAATCCTGCTGGCTCCAGACCACACCAGTCCTGCTGGCTCCAGACCACACCAGTCCTGCTGGCTCCAGACCACACCAGTCCTGCTGGCTCCAGACCACACCAGTCCTGCAGGCTCCAGACCACACCAGTCCTGCTAGTTCCAGACCACACCAGTCCTGCAGGCTCCAGACCACACCAGTCCTGCTAGTTCCAGACCACACTAGTCCTGCTAGTTCCAGACCACACCAGTCCTGCAGGCTCCAGACCACACCAGTCCTGCTAGTTCCAGACCACACCAGTCCTGCTAGGTTCCAGACCACACCAGTTCCTGCTGGTCCAGCCACACCAGTCCTGCTGGCTCCAGACCACACCAGTCCTGCTGGTTCCAGACCACACCAGTCCTGCTGGTTCCAGACCACACCAGTCCTGCTGGTTCCAGGCCACACCAGTCCTGCTGGTTCCAGACCACACCAGTCCTGCTGGTTCCAGACCACACCAGTCCTGCTGGTTCCAGGCCACACCAGTCCTGCTGGCTCCAGACCACACCAGTCCTGCTGGTTCCAGACCACACCAGTCCTGCTGGTTCCAGACCACACCAGTCCTGCTGGTTCCAGGCCACACCAGTCCTGCTGGCTCCAGACCACACCAGTCCTGCAGGCTCCAGACCACACCAGTCCTGCTGGCTCCAGACCACACCAGTCCTGCTGGCTCCAGACCACACCAGTCCTGCTGGCTCCAGACCACACCAGTCCTGCTGGCTCCAGACCACACCAGTCCTGCAGGCTCCAGACCACACCAGTCCTGCAGGCTCCAGACCACACCAGTCCTGCAGGCTCCAGACCACACCAGTCCTGCTGGCTCCAGACCACACCAGTCCTGCTGGTTCCAGGCCACACCAGTCCTGCTGGCTCCAGACCACACCAGTCCTGCTGGCTCCAGACCACACCAGTCCTGCTGGCTCCAGACCACACCAGTCCTGCTGGCTCCAGACCACACCAGTCCTGCTGGCTCCAGACCACACCAGTCCTGCTGGCTCCAGACCACACCAGTCCTGCTGGCTCCAGACCACACAGTCCTGCTGGTTCCAGACCACACCAGTCCTGCTGGCTCCAGACCACACCAGTCCTGCGGCTCCAGACCACACCAGTCCTGCTAGTTCCAGACCACACCAGTCATGCTAGTTCCAGACCACACCAATCCTGCAGGCTCCAGACAACACCAGTCCTGCTAGTTCCAGACCACACCAGTCCTGCTAGTTCCAGACCACACCAGTCCTGCTAGTTCCAGACCACACCAGTCCTGCAGGCTCCAGACACACCAGTCCTGCTAGTTCCAGACCACACCAGTCCTGCTAGTTCCAGACCACACCAGTCCTGCAGGCTCCAGACCACACCAGTCCTGCTAGTTCCAGACCACACCAGTCCTGCTAGTTCCAGACCACACCAGTCCTGCAGGCTCCAGACCACACCAGTCCTGCTAGTTCCAGACCACACCAGTCCTGCTGGTTCCAGACCACACCAGTCCTGCTGGCTCCAGACCACACCAGTCCTGCAGGCTAAAGACCACACCAGTCCTGCAGGCTCCAGACCACACCAGTCCTGCTAGTTCCAGACCACACCAGTCCTTCTAGTTCCAGACCACACCAGTCCTGCTGGCTCCAGACCACACGAGACCTGCTGGCTCCAGACCACACCAGACCTGCTGGCTCCAGACCACACGAGTCCTGCTGGTCCAGACCACACCATCCTGCTGGTCCAGACCACAAGTCCTGCTGGCTCCAGACCACACCATGCCTAGCTGGCTCCAGACCACACGAGTCCTGCTGGCTCCAGACCACACCATACCTGCTGGCTCCAGACCACAAGAGTCCTGCTGGCTCCAGACCACACCATACCTGCTGGCTCCAGACCACACAAGTCCTGCAGGCTCCAGACCACACCAGTCCTGCAGGCTCCAGACCACACCAGTCCTGCTGGCTCCAGACCACACCATACCTGCTGGCTCCAGACCACACCAGTCCTGCAGGCTCCAGACCACACCAGTCCTGCTGGCTCCAGACCACACCATACCTGCTGGCTCCAGACCACACGAGGCCTGCTGGCTCCAGACCACACCAGACCTGCTGGCTCCAGCCAGGGTACTGTTCCAGCCAGGTGTTGAGACTTTTATTCCTTAAGGAAGATTCTGAGATAAGACACAGGATCAGATTTGAAGTAGGAAGCTTGAATCGTATTATAAATTGCACACAATACCATTAATTAGTCTCAGGGACTGACCACCTTCTATGAAAGCTGAGGGACTGATCACCTCAAGACTAACCTCCCCACTTCTACTGTCTCCAGTATTGTAATGACTCCTGTATTCAGCTCATGAAGCCTGCTGCACAGGCGAAACGATTCGTCACTGAAGATTACTAAGTATTACACCTGTGATCAGTCAAATCAGGGAACGGGTGGGATTTGAACCCATGGCAAGAGAGTCCTAAAACTCGCAGGCCAGTGCGTTGTAGAATAGACCCTGCAGGCTTGCCGTGGGTTCCAACATTAACATTTCTGTGCTTTGTTTGCAGTCGTGTGATTTTGAGAGACGTGTCTTGCTCATCAAGGAGCTTGTAGAAACCTCTTTACCTGACTGAACCCCGACAAGTACACAGAACCTCAGAGCCCCTCAGTGTTGAGATTTGTTCAGACTTGTTAAGCTCGACACGTGTCAGAGTGCGTCAGTATTAAGACTTGCTCTGCATACTATCTCTCTCTCTCTCTCTCTCTCTCTCTCTCTCTCTCTCTCTCTCTCTCCCCAAAGTCTAACAATTATGTAAGGATTACAGTGTTACACCTGTGAACGCTGTAATCAAATGTAACTTGGAGTATGCAACGGAGGCTTGGAGGCAGGCTTGCAATTCCCCTGTGTTATTACAGTCTCGTAAACTGCCCTATACGTCTCTAATTAAGCACTAACTGTAAATATTTAAACACATCTAATGGGTATTTTAACCCCTCCACTGGCGGATAACTGAGATGTTATTAAATGTTTACCCAAAATGTTTAATTGGATAATATTAATAATTTTAAATGATTGTTGTGATTAATAAAAGTCAGGTCGGTTTGTTCTCTGCTACCTGTGTCGAGGTCAACGTACAAAGATATATATTTTTTTTCATTAATGTTAATGTAAAAATTAATAATTTTGTGCCAAAAGAACTTTATAAAACTTATTATAATAAGCGCAAATTAAATTTAACCTAATCCAACTAAATATATTTTAGATAAGTTTACAATAATTTAATAATAAACAAACACAATTAAATATATTTTTTTCATTAGGTTCAAAATGATTCTATAGCATACACAAATTTTCGCTTGCCTTATTCGGCAAGAAGAGAGTTGCTTTTTAAGCCAAACTCGCAAGTTTTACCTATTCCGCACGACATATCTATCTATCTATATATCTATCTATCTATCTATCTATATATATATATATATATATATATATATATAGACATAAAAATATGACATAAAAATTCGACTAGAAATGGAAATAAAATAGAAATGAAATGCATCAGCGTGTTATGAATATGCGATTACCAATTTAAAATCGTGGCTACTATCCATCCCCCCTCTCCCCATAATATATATATATATATATATATATATATATACATTTATTTCTTTATTATTCAGCTGTGAGCCTTGGGCCATTTTAAAAGCTTTTCTTTGTGTCTTCAACAGCAATATACTCGGGTTGATGAAAGAAAGATAAGGGTCCCAGTTGAAGGTGATTGCTTAAGAGAGCGCCCTTCAACCGGCCCGCTATGAAAAGAGAACCTATTCATTAATTCCCGAAAAGGTTCGTTCGTTGTTAAGGGGAGGTTGATTTTATGTTCCTGGAGGGAGGTAGAGAGGGAGAGAGGGAGGGAGAGAGGGAGGAAGGTAGGGAGGAGCTCACTTTCCCTGGATGAAGAGGAGGGCAAGCCAGGTGAGCGTGAATTGGTAATGGGTGAGAGGGGAATATGGTGATGTCCAGAATTTGAAGGGTGATAATGAGGAATTATTAGTGCTGTTGTTAATGGGGTGCAGAGCTGTATCCTTGGTAGGTCATATAGTGCCTGAGAAATGGGAGGTAATCTGAGAGTAGCTCTGTTGCCCTGAATCAAGAGACCTTCACCAGAGTCAAGGATCTCTCCCTCCTGCTGGTAGCTGAAATAGGGAGTAAAAAGGGAGTAGGGAGAGGTCAGCACAAAGTAATGGGGAGTGGAAATTGGAAGAGGAACTGGAATCGATAAATGGAAGAAATAATTAGATAAACATTGACATATGCATACGTACATTCGTACATACGTACATACAGACATACATACGTACGTAAGTACGTACATACGTGCATAAATAAACAATAAAAATAATGTAGTTACACTATATCCTTCTACATATTTATATCATCTCTCTCTCTCTCTCTCTCTCTCTCTCTCTCTCTCTCTCTCTCTCTCTCTCTCTCTCTCTCTCTCTCTCTCTCTCTCTCTTTCTCACCTTTCTCAGTCTTCTCCCTCACCGCTTCTAGCTCACTCTCACTTTGACCTTTCTTCACTCTCCCTTCTAGCCTCACCTAACTCCCTCCGTTCCTAGCTCCCTCCCTTCCTAACTCCCTCACTTCCTAACTCCCTCCGTTCCTAACTCCCTCCGTTCCTAGCTCCCTCCGTTCCTAGCTCCCTCCCTTCCTAGCTCCCTCGCTCTAACCTTCCCACCAAAGCAAGAGAAGCAAAATAAGTCTTGTGTTCCGCCTGGTGCTATGAAAGCCTCTGGGAGCCTGGATGGCTTCCAGGAAAGAGAGGATAAAGTCGAGAGTCTTCCAGACCAGACCATCTTATGTACATGATGGCTGAGAATTTGTTTATCTAGACACATGTGTACTCTTATGAGGTCAGGAGAGGAATGATTTGGTGTTGTGTCGCCCTCATTACCAGGGTGTGTGTGTGGTGTGCGTGTGTGTACTCACCTAATTGTACTCACCTAATTGTGGTTGCAGGGGTCGAGACTCAGCTCCTGGCCCCGCCTCTTCGCTGTCCTCTACTGGGTCTCTGCTCTCCCTGCTCCATGAGCTTTATCATACCTCGTCTTAAAACTATGTATGGTTCCTGCCTCCACTATATCGTTCTCTAGACTATTCCACTTCCTGACTACTCTGTGGCTGAAGAAATGCTTCCTAACATCCCTTTGACTCATCTGAGTCTTCAGCTTCCAGTTGTGTCCCCTTGTTTCTGTGTTCCTCTCTGGAACATCCTGTCCCTGTCTACCTTGTCGATTCCCGCAGTATTTTGTATGTCGTTATCATGTCTCCTCTGACCCTTCTTTCCTCCAGTGTTGTTAGTCCTATTTCCCTCAACCTTTCTTCATAAGACAGACCCTGAGTTGTGGAACTAGCCTTGTCGCAAACCTTTGCACTTTCTCTAGTTTCTTTACGTGCTTGACCAGGTGTGGGTTCCAGACTGGTGCTGCATATTCTAGTATGGGCCTGACGTACACGGTGTACAGTGTCCTGAACGATTCCTTGTTTAGGTAACGGAACGCTAATCTTAGGTTTGCCAGTCGCCCATATGCTGCCGCAGTTATCTGGTTGATGTGTGCCTCCGGAGACGTACTTGGCGTTATACTCACCCCAAGGTCTTTCTCCGTTGCCGAGGTTTGTAGCCCTTGTCCACCTAGCCTGTACTCTGTCAGCGGTCTTCTTTGTCCTTCTCCGATCTTCATGACTTTGCATTTGGTGGGATTGAATTCGAGAAGCCAGTTGCTAGACCAGATGTCAAGCTTGTCCAGGTCTGTTTGAAGTCCTGCTTAGTCCTCTTCCGATGTGATTCTCCTCATTAATTTCACATCATCTGCGAACAGAGACACTTCTGTGTGTGTGTGTGTGTGTGTGTGTGTGTGTGTGTATGTGTGTGTGTGTTTGGGTCTGTGTGTGTGTGTGTGTATGTATGTATGTATGTGTGTGTGTATGTATGTATGTATGTGTGTGTGTTTGGGTCTGTGTGTGTGTGTGTGTTTGGGTCTGTGTGTGTATGTCTGTGTGTGTATGTGTGTGTTTGTGTGTATGTATGTATGTGTGCGTGTGTGTGTGTGTGTTTGGGTCTGTGTGTGTGTGTTTGGGTCTGTGTGTGTATGTGTGTGTATATGTATGTGTGTATGTGTGTATGTATGTATGTGTGTGTGTGTTCGGGTCTGTGTGTGTATGTGTGTGTATGTATGTATGTGTGTGTGTGTGTTTGGATCTGTGTGTGTATGTGAGTGTGTGCAAATCATAAAAATTCTATAAATCATGTAAATCACACAAGTCATACGAAATATAAAAACCATACATATCATACAAAACATACAAATCTTACAAATCATGTAAAACATACAAATCATGCAGTTTATACAAATCAAACAAACCATGCAAAAAAAACAAATCATCAAAATCGTACAAAACATGAAAATCATACAAAACATACAAATCGTGCAATTTATACAAATCATACAAATTAGTGTAACAATAGCCATGATAACTCATTTGAAATCCAGAAGGGAAACAAATTATTTAATCCTAACATCAAAGCTGTTAATCACTCGTAATCCTACACAGGTAAATCCTCTATAGCACAAATACTCTTCCTTCCAAATCCAAAGACTAGTAAATACACACACACACACACACACACACACACACACACACACACACACACACACACACACAAACTCCACCTAACCTCAAACTTATAAATCCAGACAAACACAAATCCACAAACACGTAAATCCTCACACATATAAACAGACAAACACAAACGCACACTCATTCAAATCCAACATAATGACTTAATATAACGTGAAGAACTAAACCCGTATGGGTCATTCAGAGCAAGGAGTGTTGGAGACTCGATCTTCCGTCCGCACACCCATGTGCACACACACACACATACATTTTTCTTCGCGTGTGCTTATTCAGAATACACATGTACGTATGCACTTGCAAAGTATATATCCATGTACTTCACTGCTTTTCCGTACACGTATGCACAAGCAAAACACACATGTACGCATGTATTTCCAAGGCATACTCGTGCGCACACGGCTTTTCCAGCTACATGTGCGTATACAGAGAACACATGTACGCATGCATTTGCCAAGTAAATCCACGTACACACTGCTTTTCCAGCCACATGTGCGTATACAGAGAACTCATGTACGTATGCATTTGCCAAGTAAATCCACGTTCACACTGCTTTTCCAGCCACATGTGCGTATACAGAGAACTCATGTACGTATGCATTTGCCAAGTAAATCCACGTTCACACTGCTTTTCCAGCCACATGTGCGTATACAGAGAACTCATGTACGTATGCATTTGCCAAGTAAATCCACGTTCACACTGCTTTTCCAACCACATGTGCGTATACAAAGAATACATGTACGCATGCATTTGCCAAGTAAATCCACGTACATACTGCTTTTCTAGCCATGTTAGTCAGTTAGCACTTGTTAAAGGCACTTGTCGGTAGACACTTGACCTGTTGTGTGGTGTGTGTGTGCAAGTACATGCGTACATACGCCGCTTGTACATCTCTCCAGCTATAAGTCCTGCATTGAATACGCTCAAGCTTTCAGCTTTAAGCCAGTAAATTATGTCATTTGAACTGGCTTAAGCTTCGCCTCGTATGAAATTAAAAGCCACGATCCCAGGCAGGGCAAATAATTAGTGAATGTTAAGAGGTAGGCACTGTGAATACTGCCGCTGTGCTTGTTGTTTTTGTTGTGGCTGCTGTTCTTGCCTCTTTGATGGCTGTTTTTGCTGTGTTTGTTGTTGTCGTTGTTCGTGTTGCCACTGCTGCTGTTCTTGCTGTTTGTACTACTACTTCTATTACTAATACTACTATTATTATCATCATCATCATCATCATTATTATTAAACACACACACACCAACGCAAGCACACACACACACACACACACACACACACACACACAGACCTGTTCACGTGAATAATGATTCAACCTGGACGAAATTATTCATTATTGTCAGCCATAACTCATTATCTGTCTGACAGAGACAAGTGAGAGTGACGGACCTCTCAGGTGATCTCACCTGTGGCTTCCGGCCTCTGTGGTAGTTACCCACAGGTGGGAATTGTAGTAACTATCGTAGAAACTTAGATTACTACAAAACACAATCACAATAAGTAGTAACTATCGTAGAAACTCAGATAAGAAGATAAGAATTAGTATCCTCTGACGTGACAGTGATAAACCTCAATGATGTGAGAATGGTTGATGGGAGTGGAGGTAAGGATTGATGGGAGTGGAGGTAAGGATTGATGGGAGTGGAGGTAAGGATTGATGGGAGTGGAGGTAAGGATTGATGGGAGTGGAGGTAAGGATTGATGGGAGTGGAGGTAAGGATTGATGGGAGTGGAGGTAAGGATTGATGGGAGTGGAGGTAAGGATTGATGGGAGCGGAGGTAAGGATTGATGGGAGTGGAGGTAAGGATTGATGGGAGCGGAGGTAAGGATTGATGGGAGTGGAAGTAAGGAGGGTGAGATGTGTACTGATCAAGGGATAAATGAGAAAAGAGGCAAGTGAGAGGAATAGGGAATGGGGAGGGAATTGAAGCGGGAAGGGAAAGACATAGTGAGAGGTAAGGGGGAGAGGGAAGGGAAGAGGGAAGGGGAGAGTAATGGGGAGAAGGGGAGTTAAATGGCATAGTGTGTAGCGGACTCAGGGGGGCTAAGAGCCCGGTCTAGGCTGGACAGCAGATAAAAGCAAAGAAGAGAGACAGGATAAAGGGAGAGAAAGAGAGAGAGAAAGACAATGAAAACAAGAAAGATATATGCATTAAGTAGAGTGGAGAAGGGAAACAAACCGGTCATTTCTTTTTTATATAAAATACCAACAACAATAATCTATACATAGTTTCAGAACCAGGTACGGCGGATTCCAAGATGCCAGAGAGTAACTACAGTAGTCACGTGTTGATTAAGAAAACAAACCTAACACAATGGAACTCGAACCCCCGCCAACACAGAAAGGAAAGTCCGGACGTGGAGAATAATTTGTGTACACATTTTTGTACACACACTTATGCATTCATACTCATGTATACAGACCTATCAACTTACAGTGAATGCAAATTATAAATCTAAGCTAAAGTCTGTATATATATATATATATATATATATATAGCAACGCTGTTCTTGCCGAATAAGACAAGCAAAAATTTGTATATGCAATAATTTCGCAAAAATCATTCTGAACCTAAAGAAAGAAAAAAAAATTCATTGTGTTTGTTTATTATACAATTATTGTAAACTTATCTAAAATATATTTAGTTGGATTAGGTTAAATTAAATTGCACTTGTTATAATGAGGTTACTAAAGTTTTCTAAGTTTTTTTTTGGAACAAAATTATTAATTTTTACATTAACGTAAATGAAAAAATATATCTTTAAACGTATAAGAGGAAATTTTAGAAAGGACTTAATTTTAAATGAGTTCTTGCTAATTCACCAGTTTTACTTATTCGGCACCATATATATATATATATATATATATATATATATATATATATATATATATATATATATATATATATATATATATATATATATATATATATATATATATATAGAAGATCAACCACTATGAAAAATAGAGAATTCAAGGCTTTCGTGACTACTTACATTATCAAGGAACTATCAAGTTCCTTGATAATGTGAGTAGTCACGAAAGCGCTTGGAATTCTCTATTTTTCATAGTGGTTGTCTTGCATATTTTGATATCACCTGTTTACTGTGATCTTTTTGCATTATATATATATATATATATATATATATATATATATATATATATATATATATATATATATATCATAATATTTTATAAGACTCATCAGTGGGAGGGCAGGAAGGCAGGCAAGCGATCATGCACACAGATTTTAACTTAAAATCTGACTCAGACTGACATAGAGAGACACAGAGACTAACAGCCTCGCCAGCAGGCTCAGCAGACGCCGACAACGCCATCTATTGAGTTTATGCTGCAACTTTGAAACAAAAGAGCATCGGTTGGCAGGCAGCGCGCTATGACCACCACATTACCATTTTTAAATTAATGTGGTAAACCCTCAGGAGTCATACAGCACCTGGAAAATGGGAAGTAATCAAATCTGAGCCAAGAGGAGGGTAGCTCCAGGCCCCCCTACACGGACATCGAGGCATATATACCTTGGTAGGTATGCCAAGCACAGCGGCATTGGTGTGAGGTATAGCATATATATACACAGGTCTCTTCCCCAGGGCTGTCGCCCGGTCCCTCCCTACCAGAAGAAAGCAAGTAACGTCTGGCGTTTGGACGCCGGCCAAATACTTCAGCGCAGTTATCGTTGCTCATAGAGAGCGTGTGACGCCTTTCTTTTGGCCTGAGACACATATCGCTGGGATGGTCCCAAGACCCGTGTGTGTCTGTGTGTGGGGCGTTGCTGAAGGTGTATCAGTCTTTCTGTTGCTGTGGGATGTGTTGTGGTCTTCCGTTGTCGTAGCCTGGGTTGCGGTGTTCCGTTGTCGAAGCCTGGGTTGCGGTCTTCCGTTGTCGTAGCCTGGGTTGTGGCCTTCCGTTGTCGTAGCCTGTGTTGCGGTCTTCTGTTGTAACCTGGGTTGCGGTCTTCCGATGTCGTAGCCTGGGTTGCGGTCTTCCGTTGTCGTAGCTTGGGTTGCGGTCTTCCGTTGTCGTTGCCTGGGTTGCGGTCTTCCGTTGTCGCAGCCTGGATTGCGGTCTTCCGTTGTCGTAGCCTGGGTTGCGGTCTTCCGTTGTCGTAGCCTGGGTTGCGGTCTTCCGTTGTCGTAGCCTGGGTTGCGGTCTACCGTTGCTCTAGCCTGTGTTATAAGAACATAAGAAAAAAGGAACACTGCAGCAGGCCTACTGACCCATGCGAGGCAGGTCCATCACTCCCCGGCTTAGACCTGACTACCTGGAGTTAACACTCTCCAGGTAAACTCCAGGTAGTCAGGTCACTTCCACTTCCTTGTTGATAACCGCTTTAAATCTCAATTGCCTTTGTACGTCGTTAGGTTAGACACATGAACCATATCTTAGGGAGTTGCGTGTTCTGAACCTGGTGTGATGATGATCCAAATATTCTTGATATTCATTGATACCGAGTAACACCAGGTGATCCATGGAACCTAACCAGTTCTCCCTTAGAATGAACCTCATCGTTCCTTCACATTTAATCAGAACAATGTTTCGCTCCACGTAAAACCTTATCAAGTCATGAAACGGAGACGTCTCTAGCGTGTCCCAGGTACTGGACAGGAAGGGGGAATGATGATGGAGAAATGTTGTTACTCCAGTGTGAGCCTCACGTGTGGGAGATCACACGAGGTCAGAGGTCACTGGTATATCATGCAATATTCTCTTGCATCGTAAAAAAGAGCTCGTGATATCTCAGTGTTGATTTCAGTATTTCTTGATGGAGAAACGTTGCATGCTGTGGTGAAGAGACGAGGTATTCAGAGAGAAAGAGAGAGAATCTACAGTCTGTAAATTCCACGCCAATCTTTTAGTATGGTATGGAATAATTTCAACCCTAATCAAATAACAGATGAATCCTAAAACTCGCAGGCTAGTGCGTTAACGACTGGGCCAGGTGGCCATGCTAACCTCCCTTTGGCGTATAGAAATATACCTATACTTATTAAAGCCACCTTGGCTGAGTGGTTAACGCACTGGCCTGTGAGATTCAGAACTGAACTACCCTGGGTTCAATTCTCACCTTTTATGTGATTTGTTTGCTATCATATTATTACGATTTTCTGAGTAATTTTCTCCCTGTTTACATGGCGGATTTAGTAGGGGAAGTGGAGGGTGGTGAGAGAGCCTTCTGCTTTTTGCTATCCTTGATTTACACATCTGGGTAATACATGATAGACAGTTCTTAGCAGACAGCTTCGGTTTGAGGTTGCAGAACCTCTGTTATGTCTATTTCCCATGTACTCCCTTGAACTCCCATGACGTTTCGCGCAGTATTGAGCTAAAAGAAAACACTGATCGAAACGTACTCAGCATCGTTTCTCCCAGGCCAACCTCACTGGTTCTGGCGTCTTCCACAGATGACACGAAGATCACTCTTGAAGCAAGGATGCCTTGATGTTGATCAAAGACTCTTGTTTCAAGGAACTGAAGCTACCCATCCCTTGGATCAAACATGATTACCTCCAATTTAACCAAGCGGGTTTAGCGCTTTACCATGTCTGTATACGTACCTGGATCATTCAGATCAATCTGCTTAAAATTCGCCTTTATAATTAATAAGTGAACATTACGGTTATTATCATTATTATTATCATTATTATTGTTGTTGTTGATGTTGTTATTATTAATTTTATAATAATAATAATAATAATAATAATAATAATAATAATAATAATAATAATAATTATTATTATTATTATTATTATTATTATTGCTACTTCTAATGCTACTAGCAAAAACAAACAGAATAAAAAATGCAAAAAACAAAATAATCTCTGCATTTCACAGAAGACTGCATCAAAATAATGACTAACACATAGCATAAACATCACATACCCGTTTCATGACGACCATTGGGCAGCATGTGGTGTACAGTGCATCAGGCACAACATAATTCACACTGCATTGGGAATTATCAATGTTGCATGCAATATAACACATATGACAGCTGAAATTAATTACGTCAGGTATAAAACGATTCATGTCTGATATCGCAAAAATTACATGTGACGTACACGACGTAATAATGAAACGGCGTTTTAACGTGTGTATGAGGGGTTTATTGGAGGTTTAGTGTTGGTTTTGGTTTTTTTTATTTCGTATGGGATTGATGTTTCGTCGCCAGCGACTCTCTCTCTCTCTCTCTCTCTCTCTCTCTCTCTCTCTCTCTCTCTCTCTCTCTTCTCTCTCTCTCTCTCTCTCTCTCTCTCTCTCTCTCTCTCTCTCTCTCTTCTCTGGGTTTGAGTTCACAAGGGTTTAATCAAGGGTTCAAAGCTGCTCTTATTTTACTTGGATCAAAGGTGAGTCTGAACCTGAACTTGACAGTAAACCTGACAGTGAACCTGACAGTGAACCTGACAGTGATCCTGACAGTGAACCTGATAGTGATCCTGACAGTGAACCTGACAGTGAACCTGACAGTGAACCTGACAGTGAAAATGAATCTCAACATATACTCCAGAATACAAACCAGTTTCCTTCTTTTAAAAAAAAATGCATAAACAGACTGTTCTGTGAACGTCAGAGAACGGGAAACAGCTACTGTTATGCTCCTCACAACAGTAAGACGTAAAGAAACCTGGGCGAGCATATCTTAATGCGTTTTACTCTCTGTGTTTCAGGGGAAACTTTAGTGGCTAGGAAGGAGGGTAGTCGAGACGCTTGTATCCTCTCGCAAATGGTCTGCTGAGATGCATGTGAAAGGCAGTAACATCAGGCGTGCTTGTTCCTTCTTTAGGGCCGATGTAGGGAACACGTAATGGCTCCCTCGAGGTTTGTTTGTGGTGGTGATGGTGGTGGTAAATTGTGGTGGTGATGGTGGTGGTGGTGGTAAATTGTGGTGGTGAGGGGCAGGGTGGTGCAGTGTGGTGCATAGGAAGCTGGTGTTGTGTGGTTGAGGCAGAAGGTAATACAAACACACATATATACACACACACATCGTATATATATATATATATATATATATATATATATATATATATATATATATATTATATATATATATATATATATATATATATATATATATATATATATATATATATATACTGTGTGTGTAAACAGATCTATATAGAGCGAACCGTTGTCTCTTTTAACGCTTGTTCTTCAACTTGTGTCAACTTTCCAGTAGTGTTGCTTCCATCTCAACACTTTAACAACATCAGGTAGCCGAGGTCCCTCCAGTATGCAATCTGAGTACAAGACTGCGAGTATATCCATCGCCAGAATATCCACCGTGGGTATATCCACCGTGGGTATATCCACCGTGGGTATATCCTGTGAGGAATATTAGAAAATGTGGCAAGATTGTTACTGGGAAACGATACAATATCTTCTCTTGTCATGTCAACTTGCGTTTTGTGATTTTTATATAGAAACCCTGAGGCAGGCTGGTTGCAAGGGGGGGGCGTGTGAGATTTAGAGAACAAGTAAAAAGGAGAGGCATCGATAGAAAGAGAGAGAAATGAAACATAGAGATCGAATAGTTAGGTGAATCTGTCAGGAGACAGTCTGATCTAACAAGTCAGTTGATATGCTAGACACAGTAAGACGTCTGTTGAAAGCATTTTCACTGATCTCTGTACACTGAGAGGCATCACAGATCTCCCTCACTCCCTATGAATCGAAAAAGGTATATCCAACATATGACTATTCTTCAGAACGACAGGAATCCCTCAAGTGACCAGCACTGCACTCGAGGTCTGTGTTGAGTTCTTGCCCTCAAGGTGTTTCATCATAGTAAGTTATTCAGTGTTGAACCCCTCTAGATTAGCTCCTACCCATGGAGGGGGATCAGAACAGCTGATCTTGTCACCTGTGGCTACAACTTCTTCTCAGATTCGAACGTGGTGTTTTTTGCGCATCAGACGTTCATATATTTCTGTGTTCGAAATATTACAGAGAACGTAATAATTGTTATTCTTGTTTAAGTAGGTAAGGGGATGTTAGGCTATGTTATATTAGGTTAGATTAGTTTATGTTAGATTATATAATGTTTGTTTAGTTTAATGTATATTAACTTAGTTAATCAGCAATCAAAAAATAAAACTATCAAAAGACTTATGGAACGGTAGAAAATCCATCTACCAGCGGAAAATCCATCTACAGGTCGAAATCCATTTACTGGCGGAAAATCCATGTACATGGCTGAAAGCTGACAAGAGTGATGGGGTCTTGTAATCCCACAATGACATCAACACAACAGCAGAATTTTTTTTTTGGGGGGTGAGGGAGTGAGAATCTAGTGTACACAGTACCATAGGGACAGATAGGTCCCACAACCCACTGAAACTTACATAACAGCTTTAAACGCCACTATGTAAACACTACCTTCACTCGACAACATTTGACGTAAACTTTCATGTCAAAGGAAGACTTTAAGTGAACAGTTGAAGTTTACCAACAGCCAGGAAGACACAGGTAACTGGGGAAATATTCCACTGTTAAGAGCTTCATGAAGCTTCATGAAGCTCTACACTGAGCTTCACATGGTCACAACAGAAAGCTTTTTAACCTGTATCTTGTGCCTCTGTCCTCCTGCCTATGGGTAACACAGCATCTCATCCCTTAAAGAGCCTGCTGTGCAGGCGAAAAGTTACCTTCAATAAGTCTCCATTTACTGTTGTACTTGACGTGTGCGATTTCACCAACATTGAAACTAATATCCGACTTTACTCAGTTAAAAACAAATGACAAATTGACACGCACACAGCCCAAAATTAGTTCGAAACATCTACAGTTAATCACAAGCTTCATGTAGCTGAAACGTCGCGTTAATGCGAGCTCCTCTTAGTGAATGTCTATTTTTTGCTACTTGATAGCTGTGATATGGATAGGATTAATACTTGTTAGCTGTGCATTACATCAGCTTAGTGCTTGTTAGCTGCGGCTGGCTTCAGCTTAATACTCATTAGCTGCTTCATACATCAGCTTAATGCCTTCAAAATATACGATAACAAAAAGACATTACAGTGAAAGCTGCTGCATGTTGTGGCTGAAGTCCATAATGTAAACAAATAAAGGCGGAGAGAAAGCTTTATGTGGAGCTTTATGACGACAGCTGGAGCTTGGAGAAACGTTTCACTTTGTATAGAGCTTTATCATGACTTGGTAAAACTCTAGACAGAGCGAAAAGTTGCCTCCATAACTGTTCTTTACCAGTCTTCACTTACTGGGAGAAAGTTAAAATTTTAGAAAAAAATAATATTTTTTTTTTTGTAAGTGGTAAAATAATATTATAAATATCTATCTATCTATTTATCTCTCTCTCTCTCTCTCTCTCTCTCTCTCTCTCTCTCTCTCTCTCTCTCTCTCTCTCTCTCTTTCTCTCTCCGTCTGTCTGTCTGTCTGTCTGTCTGTCTTCTCCTCTCTCTCTCTCTCTCTCTCTCTCTTCTTATATATATATATATATATATATATATATATATATATATATATATATATATATATATATATATATATATTATTAGTGTACGAAAATATACATACACATATGTTTAAAATAACTATAAATTGCTCAGACACACACACACACACACATAAACACACACACCACACACACACACACACACACACACATACATACACTAACCATTAAGGAAAAGTGTTCTGTGCAAACATTACTCCGCGTCTTCCTCTGGTGCGGTGTAAGGCAGAAATTGAGAAGGTATTTTGAGAGGGTCATTCTTAAGACTAGGAGACTGGACAGGAGACACCCGCAGTGGATTCCTCTCCTCTTTGGCACACTACCAAAGGCTAATCCTGTTTCTGTGTCCGCCTCCCCATCCGCATTGCCCCCCCCTTCCCACCTCCACCCCTCCTCCCTCTAACCCCTTACTCACTAAATGTCTTCTCCACCTTTTAACCCCTCTTCTCCCCTCCTCTCCCCCTCCTCTCCCCCTCTCCCCACTCGTCTCCATAACTTCTCTCTGAGCCAAGTCTCTAACACACATGTATATTATATATATATATATATATATATATATATATATATATATATATATATATATATATATATATATATATATATATATATATATATATATATATATAAGTCAAGAGAAATCCAAATTTTATTAAGAAAAACAATAATATGGAATAAATTTTTAATCAGATTAGATTAGAGAATAAATCAGAGCAATGATCTCTCTCTCTCTCTCTCTCTCTCTCTCTCTTCTCTCTCTCTCTCTCTCTCTCTCTCTCTCTCTCTCTCTCTCTCTCTCTATCTCTCTCTCTCACTCTCTCTCTCTCTTCTCTTATCTCTTATCTCTCATCTACTCTCTCTCTCTCTATCTCTCTCTCTGTCTCTCTCTCTCTATCTCTCTCTCTCTCTCAATACCTCTGATATTGAGAGTATGTTTCCTTAAATTCCTTACAAATAATAAAACAAGCAAATCAATCACCACCAAACAAATGAAAATATTTTTGTTTTCAATTCATATTTTCATTTTGACCAAAGTTTGTGAATTGTGATATCTAGCTGGACCATGGTCCAGGGGGTGTTGGTTCACTGGACCATGGTCCAGGGGGTGTTGGTTCACTGGACCATGGTCCAGGGGGTGTTGGTTTACTGGACCATGGTCCAGGGGGTGTTGGTTTACTGGACCGTGGTCCAGGGAGTGTTAGTTTACTGGACCGTGGTCCAGGGGGTGTTGGTTTACTGGACTGTGGTCCAGGTGGTGTTGGTTTACTGGACTGTGGTCCGTGAGGTTGTTGGTTCATTGGACCATGGTCCGGGGGGGGTGTTTGTTCAATGAACCGTCGTCTGGGATATGTGTGTTGGTTAACTGGACCGTTGTCTGAGATGTGTGTTGGTTCACTGGACCGTTGTCTGAGATGTGTGTTGGTTCACTGGACCGTGGTCCGGGATGTGTGTGTTGGTTCACTGGACCGTGGTCCGGGATGTGTGTGTTGGTTCACTGGACCGTGGTCCGCGATGTGTGTGTTGGGTAACTGGACCGTGGTCCGGGATGCGTGTTGGTTACTGGACCGTGGTCTAGGGTGTGTTGGTTCACTGGACCGTGGTCTACGGTATGTGTTGGTTCACTGATCCGTGATCTAGGGTGTGTGTTGGTTCACTGGTCCGTGGTCCGGGATGTGAGTGTTGGTTCACTGGACCATGGTCTAGGGTGTGTTGGTTCACTGATCCGTGGTCTAGGGTGTGTGTTGGTTCACTGGACCGTGGTCTTGGATGTGTATTGGTTCACTGGACCATGGTCTGGGATGTTTGTTGGTTCACTGGACCGTGGTCTGTGGTATGTGTTGGTTCACTGACCATGGTCTGGGTGTTTGTTGGTTCACTGACCGTGGTCTGTGGTATGTGTTGGTTCACTGACCATGGTCTGGGGTGTTTGTTGGTTCACTGGACCGTGGTCTTTGGGATGTGTTGGTTCACTGACCATGGTCTGGGGTGTTTGTTGGTTCACTAGACCGTGGTCTGGGATGTTGTTGGTTCACTGGGCCGCGGTCTGGGATGTGTGTGTTGGTTCACTGACCTTGGTCTGGGGGTGTTGGTTCACTGGACCGTGGTCTGTGGTGTGTGTTGGTTCACTGGGCCGTGGTCTGTGGTGTGTGTTGGTTCACTGGGCCATGGTCTGGGGATGCGTGTGTTGGTTAACTGGACCGTTGTATGAGATGTGTGGTTCACTGGGCCGTATCTGAATGTTCACTGACCATGGTCTACGGTGTGTGTTGGTTCACTTGACCGTGGTCTGGGATGATTGGTTCACTGGGCCGTGGTCTGGGATGTGTGTTGGTTCACTGGACCATGGTCTGTGGTGTGTGTTGATTACTGGACTATGGTTTAGGTGTGTTGGTTCACTGGAACGTGGTCTAGGGTTGTGTTGGTTCACTGACCGTGGTCTGAATGGTTTGGGTTTACTGGGCCGGGTCTTGGAGAGTTTGGCACTGACCTGGTCTGGGTGTTGTTGGTTCACTGGGCCTGGTCTGGG